>JANCMA020572164.1:0-10018 GCA_024336925.2 Zoanthus solanderi
ATATTGGATTTATATGTGGATATATAATTAATCAATAATAGGACTCCATGCTAGTCCAATTAAGAAAAAATTGAATTTGAAAATTCTTCGGAACTCCAAATTGGACTCGGCCTGCGGCCTGGTCCAATTTTTAGAGTTCCTCAGAATTTTCTCATCCATTTTTTTCTTAATTGGACAGCATGGAGTCCTATTACCTATACAAATAGTACTAGATAATAGATATCTGAACAGACATAAGTACTAAAATGCTGCTGAAAAAATAGCAAAACAGTTACTGTTCATCAGCAGGATACCTAAATTGTGTGCAATGCTACAATTGGTTTCGAACTACCTAAAGTCTTAAAAATGTGTAAAAGTGTAATTTTTATTAAATTCTATCAACACTAAATAATAAAGCTACTTATATTGATGGTCAGCCAACTATTCTTTAATTGCTAAGATAGTTAATACATTCTTATAACTTAAGTTCTGTTTAGCATGAACTTGCTATATTCTATCACTGATGAGCTTCTGTGTAGGTAGTTTTTTTTAAGTTTTTAAAAAGAGTTTGCAGCTTTTCATTAAGTTCCCCTTCTTTGATACCATTTTATCTAAGGATGATTTCGCCATACAGTAGTTTGCACTTTCATGTGCTAAAGATAAGTTCATTTTTACTCAAGTTACATCTAATTTTATAATTAAATTTTGTTGGCTGTGTTAGGAGCTCCAGCATGAGTATAGGCTACTACAATGGACAGGGTTCTCCCTAAATTTTGGAGTCAGAAGGAGAATAAAATGGAGTAGCCGGCAGAGGAATTTATAAAGGCCGTTGGATGCAAAACAAAGTATTTATTATTTCTTTTATTTGGATTCGAGTAGCCGGTGCGGCCCGGACGACTAGCTGGCGATTTTCGCCGGTCGCCGGGGGCTTACAGAGATCTCTGAATGGAGCCTCTTGTTATTAGTATTTTACACAATGACTTGTCATTTTTTCATCAATGACCAGGCTCAACTTTAGATGCATTTCTGTAAAGTTTGTTTCAATGTTCTTTAATTCTTTTGTTCAGAATATAACTATGTGTACAGATATACCTGAATATCGGTTTAATGTTTACAAACAGGGGCAGAAGAACTGAAAGGCAGGGGGGAGCATGCCCCTCAATATTTTCCAAACTTATCTTAATTATTGTTTTGAGAATACAACAAGATCTTTCCATGTTTCATGGAGATGAAAAATGTGCTCATTCTACTCACCACAAACACTGGCTGATGACACAATGCAACTAGCCATCACTCATTATCCAAAAAATGAACAATGACAGGTATTATCCAAAAACAGGTGTCAGCTATTCGATTGTGACAATATGATAACGTAAAGTCTGACTGGTCTAAATGTGCTTCCCCCCCCTCATCCCCAATCCACAATACCTTCCCCCACCCCTGCCAAGGCAAAAATTTATAAAAAAATATTTGAATGGGTTGGTTTGGGAGACTCAAGCAAAAACTCCACCTACAGACTCATATCACACTTTCTCTTCTCAAACTTTCTCAGTTGCAGTTTTCATATATAAATTCCAAGATTTCAACATGAATCAATTAAACCAAGCTAAGCAAAAAACGGCGAGCATTACATTCGTTATTATCCCATCCCTCTCTCTTTCCTTCCTTGTATAAGTCGCAAACTAACTCTGGAAAGGTAGTTGTATATATTTATGTTTTCCGTTTCATCAATACCAGTTAGTACTTTTTATAAGGTCATTTATTTCATATTGGTGCTCCTACTTTGTTTACAAAACACTGTTTCTGGGCCAGGCAACAAGACAACTGCATTAATGGGATTATTGGGAGCCTTATTGTATCATGTGCACATGAAGGAGACTTTGGGCATGTGCAAAAAATGAGCTGGATCCAGGTTCCAAACAGGTATAATACAACAGGCCACCCCAAAAGATGAACAAATAGTGAATTATCAGTTTCGATGAACTCTGAGTTATTTATCTATTATTGAGTACATAAAATCTGAAATTTCTATTTAAAAAAAAGTTGCTGTTCTTAGCCAGATCATTATTGAGGGGGCTTGGCCCCCCAACCAAATGATTGGGGAGGGCAGTGCCCCCCCTCTCGGCCCCCCAGTTCCGGCGCCCATGAATGTTGCCGCTCAGAAAATGTAAAGGAAAACGTTAACTGAAATTAATAATAGACCATTGTTTTACCATAGCGTGACATTCTTTAAATTGCGAAAGACTTTAATGTCATACCATAGAGAATTTTCCCAAGGGATCAAAAGTACAAACCGACAAAGCCATGCCGTCACGCTATCTTCTATTTTATCTATTTTATCTATCTTCTATCTTAGTTTTGTATTTTATTATATTATAGCATTCTCCGTGATGTATCAATAGTTTTGTCCTCAAAACAGGATAAAAACACAGAATTGATTTCATAACTACCAAGTTGATGATTTTGGCTCTTTTGTTGTTTTCATTGTTTGGTGTGTTTGTTTGTTATTAAAATAATACCTTTTTATAGTCTTCGTGTTTGATATTTTTTGATTATTTTATTTTCAGTTATAAACTTGATAGCCATTCCCGAATAAGTACTGACCAAACTGAATCGCCATCTTGAAGTGATCTTGTCAAAACAAATCGGTAATCTGCATATTTTCGTTCCCAAATGTTCGCCACCATAAAACAAACCAATTTCAGCAACCCAGTATTCAGTAAATCTAGCTTGAATTCCATTTTAAAAAAATTAAACAGTAAAACTGATCAAAAATGTCGCAACCTGCTTCACAAGAAACCCAAACTTCAAAATTATCTAAAAGGCGGGAAAATTGCTGGACGTGCGCCAAAAAGCCCGCCAAATTAAATAACTTCAGTGTATACTCTGATAAAGGACAAATTTCGCTGGAGTAAAAGCTCAATAAAATCATTTTGGTTGATACAGGCAGTGATTTGAATTTTTTGAAGACTCGACTATAGGTTATGACTTTTTGCGGCACTGTCTTGCCTGTTAGTGACAGATAAACCGAAAAAACGTGATCGATTTTGACCAGTTGCAGGCGCGGATTTTTTACAGTGAACAAAGGTTGCTTATAAATCCTGTATACTTACCAAGAATGTGTCAACGATCTCTTACATAAATATCTTTTTTTAAAAATTTTGTAACAAATATGACATTCATCTGTAGTTTTAAAGTTTTGTATATTCTAATTTGTTGTTGTTAATGGTTTATTGAAGTAACCTTTTTTGTTTTTTGGCAATGTATAAAATTCTTCTAACATATTTTCTATAGATTTGTAAATATCATTCTCGACTCTGTATATCTGAACTGGGTTATTTTATCTATCATATGCATTATAACTACATACGACTTTTGATGCTCTTTATAAATAACAAAACAATACCCGCGTTGTCGAGTCAATTAACTGTGGTTTACTGTGCCAGGATTCAGTGGTGCCGAAACCAATTACAGAATTGCACGCAATTTAGATATCCTGCTGATGAACAGTAACTGTTTTGCTATTTATTTTCTGCAGCATTTTAGTTATGTCTGTTTAGATATCTATCTAAATTACAGTTAGCAAGCAAACAACATTAGTGTTTAAAGTTATTGTTATAGTTATAGTTGAAAAACGTCAAAAAATCTGTACTGCTCCATAAGCTTGTTTATTTACATCAAAACATAATGTTGTTTGCATAATAAATATCTTAATTCATTGACGATATGGATAATGGTGTTTTACCAGAAACTAAAACATTTCATTCCCAATATTTTCACTAGCGCACGTCGTAAAAGTTTCTCGTAAGTTTTTGTCGCTTGTTCAGGAAAAAGAAGTAGCTGTTTCCGTTGAATTCTTGATTTTGGGTTCGCTAAACATTTGGACGTGAGCGATAGTAGGAATTATATCTTACTGCATCTGTCACGTTTTCTGATAAAGTGCAAGAGAACCGTTCTGTGTCTTCAAATACAGAATGTACCTAATTGAGGAGTCTTTGATATATGTTATACGCACAAAATACATTAAATATTCATGAAGAATAGGTAGGCGGGAAGGTAGCGCATGATGAAAGACTAGCGCAGCATAATCGATGACAGAGCGCACGCATGTGATGTAAAAAAGGCATAAATCTTTCTATGGAACACAGGTTCTTTTTAGTCGAACAAGAAAATGGAGTCTCTTAGCTGTCTTCTTAGCTATTTCAGTGGTGTGCGCATTTCATGTTAAGTCACTAGAGATTGTAACACCTAAACGTTTAGTATCTTTAACGAACTTGATACACTCCTCTACTATGACTACTGGAGGCAAATTACATGCAATCTGGCAGAAATGGACGACTGAACAAAAAGTCAACAAAAAAAACTCTAAGAGTACGAACACCAACAGCTCGATATTCATTAAAGCGTTTACGCTGTATTGTTGAGATTATGATAAACAAAATGGACGACAGAAAGAAGCTAGATTTTCATAAAAGCGCGTACGCTGCTGTTTTAAGAATATAATAAAAAAAAATCGCAAGCTTTCGTGATTTATGGTCGCTTGTGATTATCGGCTTGTGCAATTTCGAGAACTTTCAAAACACTACTTGCGCTCATAAATCACGAAATACACTCGATCGAGTTCATTCGATCTTCTAAACAAAATATTCTCAATATTAAAGTTTTTCGTACAGATGACTTAATAGATTCGTGCCATAAGACTGAGGTCACAATATACGACTCCTTTCTGGAAAGTCCCCGGAAAGGATTCCACAATTTCCGAAAATTATTTCAGTAACATTTTCCGAGAATGCCACGCATTAGGAAGTTTTATTATTTGAATGTTCAAACGCACTTCAATTTTGAGTAACATGTATAAAATTAGCAGAAAGAGAAACGCATTGAAAAAATGTTGAAGAAAGCCAACTTCTATACAACTCATAGTCACAATCATTACAATTTCCTCAAATGTGATTGATCATGATGCGTAAACTGCTGTAATTTGCACTAATTAACATGCAAAATTGTAATCGGACAGTTGGCTGTAAACGGACAATTTCTTAAGCCAATCATTTTAAGTATTTTCAGCTAAATCCACCAATCACAACATAGATTACAATCACCATAGCAACTTAACAATTTACCCTTCAAAGCAGGGGCCTTTTCAAAAATGGAGGAATTTGTAACTTTAGGAAATGTCTAAAAGCTTTTTTCCATATTTTTTTTCTTCAGAAATTGCACTTACCATAAATAAAAACTTGCAATTAAAAGCTGTTTTTCAAATTGTACTTTTTTGTTTCTCGGAAATTGTAATGATTATGATTTTGTTAATTACAGACCGAATTGGACTCCACTCAGTCCTGATACCATTATTAATGCATCTGTAATTTGAGAAATTACTTGCATGGTTGCGGATGAATCAAAAGTAAAAGTCCAAGGTAGTCGGAAAAATCCTATTGTGTTTTGCAGTTCTGTAGACTATAATTCATTTCAAATATATTTTCTAAACGGTTTTTTTTTGAAAATGCCACCGAGATTATAAACCTCATTGAAAACGCAAAACATAAACAAAGCATAACGGTAGCAAGGGAAAACTTGTTAAATTTAGCGCAACTAAACTGTCTCACTATAGGTGACGTCAAAACAAGTATGATTTTTACCTTTTTTTTTTCATCAGTGCCAAGGTCACGTGATCGACGTTTGCATTCTGGAAATGAAAAGAAACAAACGCAGACATCGGCGACGTTGAGATGGTGAGTCATTGATGATAATTGATAATGTTAACATATCCATTTTACCATCCGCTGTAGCTCCTTAGATAAACGTTATTAGTCGGGTTAGGTGGCCCGACTTTAGTTCTACCGTTTAGTTAATCTATGTATCTATCTGTCATGTCGCGATTCGATCGAAATATTCCAGGCGCTCCTCACTGTACCGAGAATTGGCCGAGAGCGGCTCGACCCAGTCCGATGACACAGGAAGCCCATGCAAAAAATCACATATCCAAGAAACACAGGATCAGTCCCAGCCCGACTTCACAATCGACATGATCATCTTGTTACCAAAACAATTGATAATTAAAGCAAACCCGGGTTAAACTGAATTTTTATCTTTATCCTAAATGGTTTGGTTTTCAGTCTTGCTTTTTTTTTATCAATTATTTTCACATTAGGATAAAAATTAGTGGCAGGATTGAAACTGGCTCCAATCAAGCTTCATTGAAGATAATCTGTCCCCGTTACTCTAGCACGAGTGAACCAACGTTAATTAGTAATAAAAAAAGAAAGAATTAAATAAATAAAAACTGAAATAAATAAATAGCTAATGATAACTCCCCGACAGGGGCTTCTCAGTATCATGTTAAGAAGAATTCCATCTGGTAGAAAGCTAACCAGTTGGCTATTTACAAAGCGTAGTGTATTTGTTCCTGAGATCACCGAAAACAAATCAATTCAGTAGTCCGAGTAGGGGACTGGACACGGTTATTCGCATTCAAATCCCCGATTTTAACTACTGAGTCACGCTGTTTGATTGCACCCAGATGACACGAAACTTTGCACGTACCGAATCCATTTCACGATAAGTAGCCTAGCTCTCCGTAAGACAATCACGTTTTAGACGTCGCAAAATGTATTCACTGCATCTATATAAGCTTATCACTTCATGTAAGATAATCCTTCACAGTCTTAGATTCAGGATTCCATCATGTGGACTCCGGATTGATTCCACCTCAGTGGATTAAGGATTCCAAAAGGTCTATTTTCCGGGATTCCGGATTCCCAGAACAGGATTCTGGATTTTAAATTCCGAATTGCATGAGAAAATATTTCCTGGATTCCGAGATCCAGATTGTCTCACATGGGGCGAAAGCTTGCACTTGTAGTAAATGAATAATAAATAAAAATTATGGAAGAAGTGACATTGCAAGTTGTCTTGAACAATTTAGCAACAGTAAAACTTTATAGTAGCTAACCTTAAACGTTTTAGTAATTGTTTTTTAACTTGCTTTCTTGCAACTAATTTACCAAGAGGAATTACAGCCGTTTTGTAGCAAACCGCAATCATCACCATTGCAACTGAACATATCTTTTACCTAAATCATGTCGCAAAATTGTTTCTTCTATTTTTAAAACTATGCCACAAGATTAAAACATTATGTACAAGCTCAATTGTTATTTGCACTATCGATCATGTAATTTCTCTTCCAGCCAAGTAGCAGAGTAGAAGTGTTTTATTTGTATTTAAAAAAGAAGCCCAAATAACGCTTGCTCTGATTGGCTGAAATCACGGGATGACGTCACACAATAAATTTTGTTCAAAGCAGTTAAATAGATGTTTTTGCCCCGTTATCCCCCAACACTTTTCACTTGTTTTCCTACGTCATAGTGTTCTCTCAATATTACCAAGAAACACTTGCAGTGCTGAGTGTGCTTCATGCAAAATACTAAAAATATTTTCTAGTTCTATTTACAATCTAAACTAACAAATCAAAAACAATCTTAGGAAGAAATGGCGGAAGTCTTTGTAAGAGTTGAGACTTGGTTAGTTATGCTCAACTTTTGTAACATTTGCGTTGTAATTTCAAAGATGGAAAATGAATAAGAACGGCTTTTTTCTATGCAGGCTTGCCGCCAACTACGAATTGAAGGAGGGTATGTGTCTACCCAGATGTGTACTCTACACTCATTACTTGGATTTCTGTAAGAAGGGTCGGTATTTCCCCTCTGGTCCGGCTACGTTTGGAAAGGTGAGAGTGCTGCTCCCTACATCACCGGAACGTTTTTAAAAATATAATTAGCGAGTTAGCTATACTTCTGTTTTAGACAATCAGTAATAAAATTATCGTATGTGATGCACGCGGGCTTTAAGCTTCTAATTAATTCAAACCAAAATTTAGATTATAATGACGTTGATAATGATGTTGATAACTATGGTGGAGGTGGCCTTGATGTTGAAGATGATGTGGTGATGATGATGATGATGATGATGGTAATTATGATTAATGATGATGATGATGATGATGATGGTGACAATGATGATGATGGTAATTGATTGATAATGATTGATGATGATGGTGATGTTGGTGATAATGATGATGGTGATGATGGTGATGATGATGGTGATGATGATGATATGATGATTGATAATGATAACTGATGATGCATGATTATGATAATTGATGATGATGACGATGACCAAGATAACAATTAGGATTACAATAAAAGAGGAAGAACACTTTTTACAATGATAAAAGTACAGCGGTTTCATATTTGATGATGTAAAGTCTTCCAAGTCATGAAAATCTTAGAAGGCAGAATATCTTGTTTCACAAGCTCCATTCCAAAAACATTAATCTTTGTCAGATTAAAGTTGATAAAACAGGTACTCTTTGAAAACAAATAACTTTAAAATCAACCTTAAGAGTAACGTGACAGAAAATGGAGAAATGCTAGGGGTGATTTCATTGCCTTAATCTCTTTGGGCCGATTGCCTGAGTTGTAATTTGCGAACCATTCTGATCTTTCTTAAAATATGCTTCTATTACGTTACCAGGGTCTTCGCAATTGAAGTCACATTTTCGCGCTTAAGTTTCTTATTTTCTTAAGCGAAAAAGACACGATGTTTTCCATAGAATTGTTTATGTTGTATAGTGATTGTAAGATTAGGAACTCAGAAAAAATTAGTTTTTGTAAAAGACTTAATTTCTATAGTATTCTATCTTAATACAACTTCTTTTTCACACAATTTTGTATAGCTAAATGGTTAATAATTAAAAAAAACTTGTATCAGACAAATAGCTGTAAGTTTTGCAAGGATATAAAGTTACACTAGAATCTTAAACCAATTTACAAGAGGCTGGAAAAGGAGAAAGGAGGGTCAGGTGACATAGCGCGATCATCACTCGTTTATCTCCCCTAAGCTATGATTTGGCAAGCGGGCTAAGATTGATTGATGTAGGTAAATGAGTACCAGCGTCTAATAGGTGCATTTCTGCGAAAGATTAGTGTCTCGTCCAAGAGCAATTGAAGACTCTTATCCGCTTAATACTGCAGAACCAAAAAAGACTGATATCATGAACTACTAAGCTCCTAAAAGGTTTACCATATTACACATTATTATATGTTGATCGCTTTAATGATTCCAATAATTTCGCTTGAGAACCCCGGAGGGGTGTAACTCCAGTTAAAGTTGGCATCTTGGCTTTTATTTGTTTTTAAATGAATTCTTGAACCAAAATGACTCACCACTAGCTCCGCTTTTCTTTGTTATCATCAGGTTATCCGTCAGCAGTTCCCAAAACTAACAACAAGAAGACTGGGAACGAGGGGCCAGTCAAAGTATGTAGCAGTAAACAGAATTTTGCGTGTTGCTTAAATACTCAAAAGTGATTCCAATGTGATATAACTAGAAACACAACATTTTTTCAATTCATTATTTCTTAGAAGGTTGAAATACCTATAATTGCATTCGATCCGTTGGCTTATTTAAATTTCAGCGCAGAAAAAAAATTGCATGAACGAACGATTCATTGTATGACCTTAAAGGTACCGCGCTACGCGGTGAATAAAAAACAGATTAAACCAAAATGGCTTCCAAAAGAAGTTTTGCAAATGTTTCCGACAAAGAAATAAAACAAATGATAATAAAAATAAAACGATCTCTGTTGTTCATCTCTGAAGTTGTTCTGCCTCGTTTTCCCTCAGCACTTTTCTCGTGTTTTACTACGTTTGTGTTTTCTATTATTGTCTAGAAACACGCGCGATGCTATTCTATTCCCTTATTAGTGATTAAGTCAATCTCAACTGTGTTAATAAAGCTATATATGAAATACGCAAAAAGTTCTTATCTGGGCTATTTTTAACAACAGATATCATTATTATGGGATCTCAGTACGAGAGACATCGCAATATTATCACACGGGTTACTGTGGAAAAGGCCTGACAAGGTAAGACAGTGACTGAACGTTCTGTCAAGAGGATGCTTATATATATCTAAGGAGACAACAGGAAAGGGGGCTCATATTTTGTCGCACATAAAAACACTTTGATACATTGCTTTG
>JANCMA020572274.1:0-10017 GCA_024336925.2 Zoanthus solanderi
TCAAGGACTTTTCAAGGACAACCTCAAAATTCAAGGACTTTTCAAGGACAACCTCAAAATTCAAGGACTTTTCAAGGACAACCTCAAAATTCAAGGACTTTTCAAGGGCTGTGCGAACCATGTGTAAGATTCTTGCAACAGTTAGGAGAAAAAGTTTTACCTCCTCCACCTCCTCAAACATGTCATCTGAACGCTTCTTTTTCTTTGGCTCTCTCTTGAAGTATTCGTCTTTGAGTCTGTCAGGGAGGGTGATTCCACTAATATCTACACTGGTTTTGGTGGCAATCACATACGACTGGGCAACTCTCCTTAGGGGAACTCTGTTGAGCTTAAATGGACCTAAATAAGAACAAATCAGCAGTTTAAAATATTTGCACCATGAAAAATGTAACAAAAATAAGACAACACAATATAAATGTACAACTTTTAACACTGAATAAAACTGTGTAAAAACTATTTAAATTGATACAAATATTGAACAGATGCAAAGCCACTCAAATAAAAAAGCCTATTTTTTATACTTGTGTTTTTTTAAAACTGATTTACTTTAAAGTTCTGTCTGAGGAGCAGAAATTGAAGATGATGCTTCTTTTTTCCAAAATAATAGCTTTTGTTCTCTTCTTTCAAATGATCTCACAGCAAACAGGCAGCAGATAAAGTAACAAATAAGGTTTTTACCTGTGACAAGAAGAAGTCCAGATGAAAGTTGCTTTAGAAATATAACCCTCTGTTAAAAAAGCAAGCCACATACATCAGTATATTATATTTATTATTGAGGCAGACCAAAACCTCATAATGATATATGTAGAATCATGATTCCTGAAAAACATATACAATGTCATACGTGGACTCGGAAATACAGACTCACAGCTGCACCTTACAATTAAAGGTCATGAAAATGCAACACTACAAAAGCTAATCAGACCTGAAAAAGCAGATGGAATAAACACACAGACCCAGGGACAGTTTTTGGGATAATTTGCCAGAAACCACCAGAAACCATTGGTAACTGTATTTTTTAAATAAATAAATAAATAAATAAATAAATAAATAAATAAATAAATAATAAAATAATACATTCATTGATTTATATAGCAGATTTATCCATATAAATGTTCAAATGCACATTTCAAACAAGTACAGAGTTGACAGTAATCTGTTGAAAGGCTTAGCTCATCCGCTACAGTAGATTACTAAGTAGAGTAGTAGTAATGGCTGTTTGCATTGTTATGATCTTCTATGTCCCATTTCTAATTCCCATAACAGAAATTATGATTTCCTGGTATGGCTCAGTAAATGGTTCATCTTATATAGCACAACAGTTAACTGGATCACAACACTGATGTTTGTCCTAAAGATACTGTTGTGCGCAACTAGATTTGACTTTCAATAAAGGAACAGTTTGGGGAAATCAGGGACAGAAGGAAGCACACTACAAGCAGGGCCTCTCTTAGTTGTGTATAAAATAAATTCAGGAACCTTTATAGAATTTAGAAATTCACCAGAAGTCACTTTAATTGTTTTTGTCTAAACAAAATGATTTAATTACAAAATTCACTTAATTTTTGACCCCTAAAAAATGAACATTAATTTTAAAACTAATACTTTTTCATGTTTACAAACTGTTCAGTTTGCCTAAATTTACCAAAACATTAAAATTAATTGTTGATGGTCAATATAGATAATAATGCCAGTTACCTTGCCCCGATGACGGCCTGCAAGGAGAATCAGAACAGTACCAGGAGAGATGGACTTGCGAAGCTTAGCTGGTTTAGGTTTTTTGCGATTTGCAAGAGGTCGTTTCACATCTTCTGTTGGGTAGTATCTTGGCTGAAATTAAATGACAATAATTAACAGTTATTCTTTGAGGACGCGCCGGATATGAGCTGATATATATATAAAAGGTTCGCCAAATAAGGACATCGTTTTGGACAGAGAACCCATTTTTCATTTTTGTTGTCAACATTAAACATAAAATATTATATTTCTAGCCACAAATCTAACTAACATATTCAGCCAAATAATTTAGAGCGATTGCTTACTATAGAACATTGAATTTTCAAGGAGTTTCAAGGACTTTTTCACATTTTCCCGAATTTCAAGGAGTTTCAAGTGCCCTTGAAAATACCTTTTCAATTCAAGCACTTTTCAAGGATTTAAGGACCTGCACGGACGCTGTTGGTATTAAATGTCCAACATTTTGATCAGAAAACATTGTTTGAATTACTCTTAAGCCAATTGCTTAATATCAAGACCCCCTTTTAGAAAAAGCCTTGATTTCAAGCATTTGTTACCAACTGATCGTCTCTTCCGTTTTCGCGGCTTGTGGGGTTCTGGGCACTGCATGTTTCAAGCTGCAAAAGTGGCCTGTGGTGGTGAAGGGGTTATGGGGTAAAGCCCACAACAAACATGGATATAGAGCCCATTATCGTGGTTTCAAGTTAGCTACTGGCACATTTGTACTATCTCTACTTGAGCCAGATCCAACAAGCATTACACTTTTACTATACTTTTATAAAAATACTTATGTTAACACTGGTGGGATAATTTTCATATTGGTACTTATTTATTTATACTTATTTATACATGCAGTTTCATCATGTATATTACTATAGGGTTTGCATGATTAAACAATAGTATGCACCAATACAATAGACCCTTTCACAGTTAATGCCATGCATATGCAACTTTTGATGTATACAAAGTATCAAAAATCAATCAATATCAGTGGAAAGAGCTTCTAAAGATTACAACATCTACTATTTTTTGATGGCAAAAGGCTAACAACTAGCGAATATACAGCTCCGTGAAACTGCAACATTTTACAGACACTTGTATGTTGGAGGGCATGAACTTGCCTCCCACCATACATTTCTCTGTAAAAACCAGTGATTTTGCTTGGTAATATCTTCACTATCTTACCACATATCAATCCCAAACTCGGTAGATATACTAATTCTAAAGTATTCTTTCAACCAGTAGTGATAAACTTTTGCTTATTGTTCTAAATAAAAATTTAAGAAGAACCATGAAAGGCTATATTTTACCACCATGAATGTTGCACATCTATAGAACAATGTCCAGAAGTTACTTTTAATTTCATTCATTTAGTAAGTTTTTCCTCTCGTTTTGAGCAACTTACCTCCCTCTTAATTGGCACAACACGAGTCCCTCCATTCTTATCACCTCCTATCTCCTTAGTTTTGGTCTTTGGTTCCTCCTTAACTACTTTCTTGACGCCAGTTTTCTTGCGTTTATAGAGAGCCCGCTTCTTGTAGATAGCTGAGCGGCTATATCTACCTATTCCAGGAATGAGCTCCTTGTTGCGGGGAGTGTGAGCTTTTGCCATCTAGGAAAACCAGTAATTATTTTTAATACCTGAATATGTCGGAGCTATCAAGATACCTTGACGAAGTTATATATCCAGTTATCCGCAATACCTTAGCACGACAGCGAACATACTCCACTTTTAGAGGCCCGATTTACCTAAATAAAGACACATTCATACCAAAATCTAACATAAAAATTATTTCAATCTAGTCTTTTTTATTACTGAATTGTACAGTAGTATTTTCATTAAAGTCGTATTGTATTGCCATGTCTGCTACTACATGTTGACTATCGAATTGTTCCGTTTTCTCAAAAGAAATGCCCACAACTGTAAAAACGAACGATGTACACATATCAAGTAGTGATTAAACTCGGTTTAGAGGTCTTTTCTGATGGGGGATGAATTTGGGTAGTGACATTTTATTTCGGATTTCCACAAAGTTGACAACATTTCCCTACCTTGCTAAAAGCCACAGGAAAGAGAACTTTTCGATCCGGGAATCTGGATGTGTTGTTTGAGTACTACAGTGTTTTGTTCAGCGGTATCAATAAAAAGTCCCAGTCTTTTACGAAAAGCAAACGGAACGCCTGTCAGTTTATAAACTTTAAAAAAGTTGATATTAATTTATTTTATCGCGAAGTAATATTGAACTGCTAAAGTGTTATAGTCACGAAATTGATTGTTAATTGTTACATTATCAAACACAATGTTTGCATTTCGTACTGCTGGAAATATTACTCTCAGAAAAGTTGGACGATATGTAATTGGAATTTCGGCTTTCGGCATTGGAGTAAGTTTTACCATCGGCAAAGTTTTTGCATACGAACGCAAGTTAGACTGGGAAAAATTCATGGCTAAACCACTAACGGATATCGAAGAGCTAGAAAGGAACAGTGGTAGTATGCGCTCGCGAATGGAGCTCATGATTCTTAGTACGCAGGCCGAAATTTGCAAAAATCTTTCTTCCATCGACGGTCAAGAATTTCGGGTCGATAGATGGGAGCGTAAGCAAGGTGGAGGTGGAATTTCGTGCGTTATACAGGATGGTAATTCTTGTGGATATGCTTGGATTTTCTCAAATTTTTTAGAAATTTAATGTTAATTAGCAACTTAGCATTATAATAATTGTTATTGTTAGTATTAAGGATTATAATTACTTTTGATTATCAAATTTTAAGATATGATTCTACATTGGGATAAAATAATTGAAAATAAGGCATTAAAACACGGTTATGAGTAAAACATAACCGTTCTACATGAGCATTGTTTTACTCATAACTGTGTTTTAATGACTTATATTAAATTATTTTGATTATCAATAATATCTGTTTTGATTTAGACATATTGTTCGATGAAGTCAAAAAGCTAAAATCTAATGCGAAAAAACTGATATTCATCTATTAAAACATTATTAATATTATCATTATTATAATCGTCATTACTGTTGTAATTATTATTGAGAAGCATATAAAATTATGTAGCACAGCTACTATTTGCAGCAGTCACTAGCTGTAATTTATGCATAAACTCTGTTTTCTTAGAACAAAGTTCTAAAGGACATTAATTTATTTTTGGCAGTTTTATATCAAAATTATAAAACTAAACACAAACCTCATTACAGTTTGCTGCCTAGTTTGTGTTTTAGGATCTTTCCTTTACAGATATTGTCAGTAATAAAAAGTCTGACATAGCAGTATTCTGCCCTAATGTTTATTCTTATAGTGTAATTGATGACAATTTCCATTTGTGTTCTATCACGCTTTCGTGAAGGTGACCACAAGTATAACCAACATACCCCACGTCACACAGGTTACATTTAAATTTATAAACAACACATTGCTGGTTCACTATGCATGGTCACTCACTCACTCACTCACACTCACTCAGTCACCTTAAGATCTTCTCGAATTTTGCAACTCAGAAACACTAGTTTTATCTTAATATAAATTCTAGAACTAAGCTTACAAAGCTGTTGTTTAACAGAATTTGTAGATTTTTGATCTTTAAATGGCAAAGTTACGTCACCATCATGAACACGTGGTAAAAGACACAAACAGAAATTGTTATCAATTTATAGACATAGCAATACTAATGGTAATAACAACACTAGGAATTAATATGATGAATAATTTAATAAATAAATTACCAGATATCAATAGATTAATAAGTAAACTTTAAGCCATTTTGATTTGTTTTTATTTTGATTTCTTTCCTAAGGGAAAGTGTTTGAAAAAGCAGGGGTTAATGTTTCTGTTGTCCATGGTACTCTGACTTCAGAAGCCACTAAACAGATGACAAGCAGGGGAAAGAAACTGAAAGGTGACAATCTTCCTTTTTTTGCGGCTGGTATAAGTTCTGTGATCCATCCAGTTAACCCAATGGTTCCAACTATACACTTTAACTATCGATATTTTGAAGTGGATGATGAGGATGGGAAAAGGAGATGGTTTGGAGGAGGGACTGATTTGACTCCGATTTATCTTGATGAACAGGTTGCAGTTTTCAAGTGAAAATGAATTGAAGGGTCTAGTGCAAAAACAACTTAAGTAACTTTTTATGAAATGCTAAATTCTTCCAAGGGGTATGAAAAGATAATGAGGATAATGTAGGGAGAGATGAGAACTTGATCAAAATTCTTTTGTGTCATTTTTGTCTAAGACAAAAACAATGTGACTTTGTATGAAATGCTAAATCTCCCAAAAGTTATGAAGAGATAAGAGGGATAACCTAGTGAGAGTTGAGAACTTCATCAAACATCACTTACGCTGTTTTTGCACTAGACCCTTCAATTATAATAACACTATGATTAATTCATTTAATTATTTTTCACTAGATAAAATGCATTTAGTTTGTCCTAAACTGTACTTATTAAAGTTACTTTGATTCTCACCTTGTGGCAGTGAAGGCAGCCTCTGTGTCAATGTATATAACATTTCCATCTAACCCCCCTTGATCAATCGGTAAAGTTGCAAGGATACTCAACATTATACAGAACTGGGTCTTACCACAACCAGCTGGTCCAGTGAGCTTAACAAGGGGGAACAAATAGCAAAAAAGAATTAGCAAAAAATATATCTCAGGACTACCAAATATATAATTCAAATACTAAGGAGAATATGAACAACTGATCATTAAGTAGTAGTAGTAGTAGAAATAGATCAGTTTTGATCCGGTTTTGTCCCTGTTGACGAGGGTGGCAGGATTCACCCCATTCCCGACATGATCATCTTTACATCCTTTTGCCACTTTGATCAATTAAGGGCATCCTTCTTCTTCAAACCAATCTTCCTAATATCATTCTCAATTTGATTTTTCCAGGTCTTCGTCGACCGTCTGCTCCTTCTCTAGCCTTCCACCTTGAAGGCTGCACAATTCCTTTCTTAAAATGTCATCCTCCTCCCTCCTCAAAACATGTCCATACCAGCGCACACCATTTGCTTTTGCCAACTTATCTACTGTTTTATATTATTGACCATAATTTAAAAACTAATAATGGCTAGTGACAATTAAAACTACCCTAAAAAATTGCATTAAAGGAGATTAAGATAGTCAAGGGTGGTCAGGTCAGGTTTTACACTCTACTACTGGTACCACTCTTGAGCCAATAACAAGCATGGAAAAGGCACTGTAGAGTGCTAAGTGGCTACTCACTGCATCTGTCTCTATGGCAAGGTGAGTGACAGTAATACAGCTCTCCAAAATCTTCTCCAACCCATAATTCTTTATTACTCATGGTACCACGAGTCAACGTTTGGGTTCCATTTCTTTTTCTTTTTTTTTTTCTTTTTTTTTCATGTCGCGATTAGCGATTCGGTCCAGTGACTGCTATATTTGGGATTTGTCCCCGGTCCCACGAGTAAAGGCTTAATGAGCCTCTTGTTTACAAAGATTCCAACCCCTGAAGTTCCAGATCCATTCCCTGACCACCGCAACTGAATCTTCTTTCCTTGACACAAACGAATCAAGCTCCTTGGGTTCTCCATCATACTTCTTGACAACACAGTGATGGCAATGACATTAACTTTTGGGGAGGAAGTGGTGAGAGTATGATGTGCATATGAACTACAGGCCAATTGCAGAGAAACAGTGATTTTATGATCAAATGGCTAGCAAGTGGGAGTTACAAATCACTGGTGAATTGGTTTTGGGATTTGGAGACTTTATTAGGCATGTTGGAAGACACATGGAGGGTTTTGAGGGTGTACATGGAGAAAATGGTATTGGTGAGAGAAATGTGAAAGGAAGTTTACTTGACTTTTGTGATGAAAAGGAATTATGTGTGGCAAACACATGGTATCAAAAAAAGGAAAAGAAAAAATGACATTCTGAACAGGAAGAAATGAAACTGAGATTGACTTCATATTGATTAGCATGGGTGATAGAATGTACCTGAGAGATGTGAAAGTAAATCAGGGGAATTACTGCTATATTCAGTGGTCACAGATGTGGAGAAACGGAAACTACAGGCGGTCATAAAAAAGGAACAGATCATAGGATGAAGGGTGTGGAGGATGAAAGAAAATGAAATGAGAGTGAGATTCAAAAAACAGGTTGGGGAGTTGAAAAATACCAGTTGAGGCAGCAGTTTGTGAAAAAAAATTTTGTGAAAAACCAAATAATGTCTTACAATGCAGAATGCCACTACAGTATACTAGGTCAGCAGAAGTACATCCTAAGCCCTAACTTAGACCCTAATCTTAACCCTAACCCTAAAATTACTCAAAAAGCTTGAATGGAAAGTTATAATAATTATGGATGTGATTGCAGAAAAGTCTGTGATATGCATTTTTCCACTAACCTACAGTATACTATAGTTGCACTCTCCATTCAGCATTCTGCAAATAATTACATATATGCCCTAAATAACGCCTCATTCAATTATCCATACTCTCAGTTATTAGGTATTTTCTTTGGTATGGTTTATTGGAATTGTGTAAAATCAGCGATGTTACATGGGAGCGAGACATGGTGTTTGAAGGAAAATGAAAATTTTGAGAAGGACCAAGACAGCAATGGTGAGAGCAATGTGCGGTGCAAAACTGATGGAGAAAAAGAGGACAGAGGACCTAATGGAGATGTTAGGATTGAAGGAAACAGTGGTTCAGATGGCAAAGGCGAATGGAGTGAGATGGAATGGGCATGTGTTGAGGAAGGATGATGGGCATGTTTTGAGAAAAGCATTGGAGTTTGAAGTGAAGGGAGCGAGGACGACCAAAAAAGACATGGAAGATGCAAGTGGAGAAGGAGAGCAAGAGTGTTGGTTTGGAGAAGGAGAATGCCATGAATCGAACGAGATGGAGAGTGGGAGTTGGAGAGATTGCTGTTAGAGTGGGGTAAATATGGCTACCCCTGTTTATGGGGATAAACACGGAACAAAATTGGATTGATTGATTGATTCCTTTGGTACCAATTTGTCTGTGAATAAAGCCTAATTAGTTATATTATATTTTTGATACCTAAATTTTATACCTAGGTCTAAACAAGTCTGGATAGTGAAGTTCTGTCAGCTGTAATATTTTTCTAGTGGAAAGTTTGCAAAAAAAGGAACCAGGTAAATGACCTTAAATAATAAGAGCTGATTCTGGACAAGTTGATGTATTTCCACCCCAATAAGGCACAATGAGTATGTTGCAATTAATTTTTGATCTCAGTTAATTTTTTCTAACCCTAACCCCAACCCTAACCCCAGTCCCAACCCTACCCTTAACCCTAACCCCTTTTCCAACCAACACTGTACCCCCAACTATTGCACCCCAAACCCACACACATCAATCAACCACTTTTTTTTTTCAAAGAAGTTCTATTTTATTTTGTACTCACCAAGATTTGAACCTCTATACTATGGATTTCAAGTCAATTATTACTACCACTAGGCCACACAAGCAATGGATGTAAATTCTCAAATATTTTCTTTTCTTACCACTAGTTAGGAAAAATATATCATAGACAAGTATAATTATTATTTGCCTAGTTAAAAAAAAAATCAGCTAGTTAGAAAAAAACTACCTGTGGTTAGAAAAAAAAAACCTAGTTAAAAAAAACTATCTAATTAGAAAAAAACTATCTAGTTTATAGAAAAAATTAACTGAGATCAAAAATTAATTACAGTGAGTATTCCCACTTTTTCACTGTATACAAGCCTTTCCCACCCAGTGAAGGAAAATGTGTCAACTAAACTTTAAAAGAGTATATACCTCTGATACTGTGCCACAAGCTAGTCCTCCATGGAGAGCTATATCAAGCTCTTGCAAAGATGTTGGAAAAAATCCTGGCTGAGTTAAACGCCTCTGGTGTAATTCAAATGCCTAATAATTATAATCAAATTGGATTAATCTGTCTTTTAAACATATCAGGAAACATTCCTTAAAATACACTTAACCTTTCAGATCAAGGCAATCAATAGACTCTATTCATAAATGGCGGCGATTTTAGTAATCTTTTGTTTACATTCAAATTAGCCCTACTAGCCTCGTTCTTGAGTTAAACTTTCAAAAGAATGTGTTACTACCAGAAACGAGGCTAGTAGGGCTAATTTGAATGTAGACAAAAGAATATTAAAATCACCGCCATTTTTGAGTAGGGTCTATTAGCCTGTCGATCCTCCTTATATAATTGAAGGGTCTAGTGCAAAAACAACGTAAGTGACTTTGTATGAAATGCTAAATTCTCTCAAGGGTTATGAAGAG
>JANCMA020572376.1:0-10017 GCA_024336925.2 Zoanthus solanderi
ACATGTTTTTGAAAATCAAAAGTGTTGTGTTGTTTTTAAAACTGATTTGTTCCCTTGTGCTCCTACGCTCATATGGATATATATGTCAGCATTATGCCAACACGCCCTGAAATGTTTGGACTACTAATAGCCCAGTTGGTGGCGGCTTTGTTTAGAATCAAGGAACAATTTGTCACCCGTTTCCCGCTGCAATGAATGTTTACTTTACACAGTTTTTTTTTGAAAAACTCAAAACTCCATTCCCATGCCCCGAGGGAAAATATAATTTGGCATTCTTTTATAAAATCTATCTAGTTCTTTTTTATTTAGGTTTATTTCGTTTGTAGGTTTTATTTAACTTCTCGCGCCATTATCCTTGCTAGACGAACCGTTCACGGACCTTTTGTTTTCATTGCTGTCTATTTGAGCTGGAAACCATGTGACAGTAAGGTAAAAGATGTCACCGTTATTGACCTTTTTGACATTTTGTGTTATATTACAATTTTATTTTTATCAGCTGCCTCGTTCGACTTGAATGACCAGTAGTTTCAAAAACACGTTGTAGTTCAGTATATACAGAAAGTATTTTTCGATAGTTTGTCAAGCCAGTTTAGAGATCTATAAACATTACGAAAGACGTACAAACGGTTTGAGCGCTGATCTGATCCTGCGCCATCTTCAAAATAGACGACTAAAACCGATTTCACGAAATCCTCATTCAGTTTCTAAGCTTTATACTTAAGGTAAAAGAGTTCATTGCATACTTTCGGATCACTTTCAACTTGTAAAAGTTGCTTAAGGTATGCCAACTCCATCAAAATGCTCATTTTCATAAAAAAAGTTTTAAAAATGCGTTGGTAATGTTTCTTACAACTTGTGAGCAATCGGCGAGCAACGAGGAAAGTTACGTTAATTGTGGATTTTGCATTTATCTGTCATCACTACTTCTGCAAAGATTTTCAAAATCGTTTGCTTTTCGGGTTCTGTTTGCAAAATTTCTACGAGGCGCCTGACTTTTAAAATGATGGAAAAAGAGTTCTTTGAAGAAGAAAGGCTGTTGTTAACAATGTGCACTTCTTAGCGAAACAGAAAAAGATTTTCTATATTTAACTGTCATACTGTGTCAGCGCTATGGCGGGAGCATACCTTGGTAATTTTGACACAACACAAACGCATAACTTAAAATACAAACTCTTTTTGTTTCATGTTAGTTTAAAATATTATTAACTCTTTCTCCATAATTCAGACAAACAAAAGTTAACTAAGCTTCTATTATGGATGTTTAAATTTCCTTATTGTACTTTGAGGATGTTTAAAAAAATTTTCGTACTATTAAAAATAAAAGGGGATTATGCTGTCTAATCACAAATGAAAAACTCAAAGGTATTTATTAATTTGAGTAAGAAAAATCTGTTTTGACTTGCGGCGCCAAAAAAAGTCAACCATTATGGTTTGCTTTTGTCGAGAAAAGTGTCACCTTTGTTTAAAAACGTGTTGGTTTTAAACCGTGGAATTTATCGGTTTCTTCTTCTCAAACATATCGGTTTACATTCGCTGTAGAACCAGATTTCAATTAATTAACCCTCGCCCAGCTACTGCACACAGTGTGAATTATTTCTCAATTTGAGTAGATTGATAAAAAGCAAACCGACTTTCCTAATTGTCTTCTGTCTATTCTTGATCTATATTGATTTTCCGAGACAAGAAAATAAAAAGCTTGCGACTACTTTTACAAGATGCTATGTAAATACGTAAATACAACAACTTTGCATTTGAGCAGTTTGCTTAAGTGATTCTGTGAGCCAATAGGAATGGAGGGCAAATTAAACTAATTGACAGATCGTATTGAAAGCGGACCGCGGGGCGGGGATATTAATCAGACGGGTTTGCATTGATTGGTCGTTCCGCTGAAAATCTGAGAAACACATACGATTTATTCATATGGTTTAGCATTTGTGAATTCCGTTTATTGAGTTTGTGGCGAATAGACTGAAATGTTTTCTCGAGACTAGAGTTAAAGACCAAAAGGTGTCTTGTTGTGCAGTTCGTGAAGCGAGCAAGCCGATTTCCTCGCGACTGGCAGTTGCTTTTTTGATCGTTCGGATCCGCCATCTTTTTTGATCTTTTTAACAAAAGCTTACCGGCATAAAGAGTATGAACTGGACTCAAACGCTTTGTTCCTTGTTGGTTATGGCTTGTGCGTGTTGTTTGTGTACAAGTCAAAAGCAAAACTCGTGGAACTGTGAGAAAGTGACAATTCCTTTGTGTGATGGTGTTGGTTACAACGTAACCCGAATGCCTAACCTTCTGGGCCACGAGTCTCAGATCCAAGCTAAAGAACAGTTGAATCATTACCAGCCTTTAATTAAGTATGGCTGCGCCAAACAGTTGAAGTTCTTTCTGTGTTCAGCTCATGTACCGATGTGCACGGACAAGATAGATGTTCAAATTTCCGCTTGTCGACCGCTTTGTGAACATGTTAAGAGGTTATGTGTTCCTGTTCTCAAAGAGTTCGGACTTCCGTGGCCGAAGAATCTAAACTGCTCGTTATTTCTTCCTAAGAACGAAGGGCAGAATATGTGTATGCCAGGGCCGAATATAACCAGCACAGTTGGCCCGACGATTTTCCCCTCAACTTTAACCAAAGCAACGAGACATAGAGTAAACAGAGGATCCGAGCAGTGCAGAAAATTTAAAAACAACGAAAACTATTATTACGTTGAGAGCACCGAATCATGTGCGCTATATTGCAATGAAGATGGCATTTTCACCACTAAAGACAAAAACATGATGGATAAATGGATGGCTGCTTGGTCGATTTTGTGTTTTGTTTCAACAACACTAACATTGGCCACGTTTTTGATCGACACAGCCCGCTATAAATATCCTGAAAGAAGCATAGTTCTCATAGCACTGTGTTACAATTTTTATTCTCTTGCATACATCGTGCGACTTGCGGCTGGCCGTAAAGCGATTTCTTGCGACAAAGATGTTAGTGGAGTCGAGCATCTTGTACAAGATGGTCTTCGAAACACTGGCTGTGCAATTGTGTTTCTTGTACAGTATTTTTTCGGCATGGCGGCCATAATTTGGTGGGTAATTTTGGCGTTAACATGGTTTCTTGCAGCGGGTATGAAGTGGGGCTACGAAGCCATTGGCTCGTACGCGAACCTCTTTCACGTAATTTCATGGACTCTACCGTGTATAAAGACGATATTTATCCTAATAACGAGAAAAGTCGACGGCGACGAACTTACTGGACTCTGTTTTGTTGGAAATCAAGATTTAATGGCTCTGACGACGTTCGTTCTCGGTCCGGAGTTTACATATCTTATTATTGGTACATTGTTTCTCATTGCGGGATTTGTTGCAATGTTTAAGGTTCGCAAAAGTATCGAGCGAGACAGCAATGCCAAAACAGACAAATTAGAAAGACTTATGGTACGCATTGGAGTTTTCTCCGTCTTGTCGACTGTGCCAACTACAGCAGTCATTGCGTGCTATTTTTACGAATATGCAAACAAAGAATATTGGTATTATGGTAGACGAGAAACTGGAATCGCGGAACCAAATATCAGTATTTTCATGTTAAAAACTTTTATGTCTCTGTTTGTCGGAATTATTTCAGGCATGTGGGTATGGTCATCAAAAACAGTACAATCATGGAAACTTTTTTACCGGAAGCGAACAGGAAGGCAAGACCGCGGAAAATTGTTTCATGCCATAAAAAGCGGAAAGGCCGAAACGCTTGTGTAAATTGTAAAGGTTTTGTTCATGTTTTGTTACTAAGGATGTGATGTATTGACTTGAACTTGAAGATGACAATATGGCTGAGATGAGATTATAGTGTTCATTAAGTAAGAAGTGTACCAAACGAGAAAGTCAAAACTTAATGAGAAAGAGACAAAATCAAGAGTAATCTTGAGTCTATTTTGTTTATACATTGTTGTAGCGTTTCGCCAATTATCACCTAATTTACCACCTTCGGCGGCTTGGTTTGACGTATAAAAGAAAATATAGTTGGTGTTTATGTGTCCAAGAGAGTAGAAATTCCTATATCGCGAGTCAATATAAGGCCACGGGACATTTGAAATAAAAACAATATCATCCTGTATAAAAACTGTAAAGTTGTGCATTTCTGAGTTAAAGTTTTATTGTTCCTTTTTTGGTTTCGCAACAGAAAGTTAAAGACTTAAGCAATTTTGTGAAGTTAAAACTCTGTATGTATTGTACAGCTTTATTCGACTATTTTCATCGATTTTATTAGAAACAAAAGTACTCGCTCTATGTGAAAATGTCTGTCACGCTGGGCTTTTCATGAATCAAGAATTTCTTTGTGCAATGCTTCCTTAATTGAACTTATTCTAATGTAAATAAAGTATAAAGATATGCGCCTTTCACTTATGGTAGCTTTTGTCACACATATATTGACTTTTGAATAGTTCCTTGCCAATGTGAATAGAATATAATGATTTTACACCGAAGCTGTTTACCGTTGCTATAGATTTACTTTTTTTAAAAACGAAATTCACAAGTACACCGTATGATATTGAAAATGCTGCATAATTTATTCATTTAATGTGTTTTATATTTGTTATAGAAACCAAGTTTCTCTTTTGATTTTGCAATAAGAGGATCTTAATATTTTAACTTTTGGTTTGGCGCAAATATATTTATTTTATTTTCAACTGTCTATAAATTCTCATTTTAACTGATTGATTAATTACCTTGTTTTTTTTCCCAAGATTTTTGAAGAACTGTTGATACATTTCTTTTTTGAATCTCAAGAATATTTGAGAATTTACCAATATTTGTGAGCTGTAAGTGGAGAAGGAGAGCAAGAGTGTTGGTTTGGAGAAGGAGGATGCCTTGAATAGAGCGAGATGGAGAGTGGGAGTTGGAGAGATTGTTGTTAGAGTGGGGTAAATCTGGCCACCCCCATTTACAGGGATAACCCAGATCAAAACTGAATGATGATACTGCAACCACTGGATATCTACTGTGAGTATTGAAAAGTAGTCATAAGCTTGAATGACATAATGAAAGATAACATATAAACATTGTTTCATCAATTAATACACAGTAGTAATGGAAAGTTCAACAGAACAGGTTGCAATAAAAAATGACTCTCAAACTTTATCAAACCAGCCCCCTCCCCAATAAAATTATAACAAAATTAGCTGTCCGGCAATCTAACCAGCCCTGATTATACAATGACTCTCCAGCAATCTAACCAGCCCACCTCCCTGATATTATAAAAGTGACTCTACAGCAATCTAACCAGCCCCCCCCTCCCTGATATCATAAAAGTGACTCTACACCAATCTAACCAGCCCCTCCTTGATAATTGTGCTTATATAATGTATCAATGAAAAGAACAATGACTTTGCAACATCTGCAATAGCAAAGTCGTTGGAGACCAGTTTCACTATCTATTTATGGGCAGGGAAAGCACACTTTAAAAAACCTTGAGAAAAACAGTAAAACTTATTGTAAATTTTAGAAATTTTGATTTGTATACTTTTGTTAAATGATACCTCTATTTTCAATCAGATGGTTACGTACATTAGATATTTTTGGAAAGTTTTTTATCAAACATTTGTTGAAAGAAAAAGATTATACTTGACCTAGAATAAAAGGAATAGTTACCTTTCATAACATACATTAATCTTTATTGCATATTCTCACTGATGTAAACAAAATGCTTTTAAAGAACCAACAAAATAATCCATAATGGTTGCTGTTGTTGTTGTTGATAATAAATGACTTGCTATGTCTTACACTACTCAAACTTCTTAAATATCTATCAACTTGAAAAATATTTTAAACAATCAAGATTAGTTAAACTTTATCACTAGTTGTAATTAGGAACTAAACTAATAATTCATAAACAAAAAAATACTGTCACTACTAAAAAAATACCGTCAAGACTTACCAACTACAGAAGCATCATCATTTTTTATAAATTTTGCTAAGTCTTCCACAGTATTGATTTCTAAAAGACAAAAGCAAAACTTAATTTGAGCAAAATTAAACCAGTATTTATACCAACAGTTCTGACAAGACTTCAAAGTTAAAATAAAAAAAGCAAAAAATCTGAACAAAATATGAAGCATATGATACCATTATAATTAAAATTAATCATTCAATCAATTTTTAAACTGATACATGTTGCAAAAGTAATATCAACAACAAAATTACTATAATTCTTTTATATAATTTTCAGAAATTTTTGGAAACCACTTTTTGGTTCCATGTACAGTATCTGATTCAAGGGAAACTGTTGGAAACCACTTTTCGGTTCCATACATTTTGATCATGGGAACTTTTTTTCATAAAGGGGACTAAAAAAACAGGTTTGGAATTCTATAATAAAAACATTTCTAGTTAGCAAACATTACGTCTGGACCACATGCACTGCTGCTATATTATTTTGAAATTGTTGCTTATTAGTCATAATACAGTGTTATTAAAATTAATAGCTATCTGAGACAGACAGACAGACAGACTTACTGTAAACACGTGATGGCATAGTGCATCACTGGCTTTAAAGTCAGTAACCATAAAAATTAATGGCAACGTCTTGGAAGAAGCTACTTATTGTCAAAAATTGAATTCCCCTTTTCTATAGTTATAGGTTCAATGTAACCTGTATTGAAAAATTATCACAGGATGCTTGATAAGCCAATAGCATGGGAGTGAAATTTTGGCATTCTAATCTCAGACTCTAGATGCCTAGTTGTGCATGCTTAAAATTTCAAAAAGCTTCACAAATAAAAGACAATTTACCTTTTGAGCTAGGGCCACTTTGTTGCATCATGTATTTTACAATGCCGTCTAATTGAAAATAGCAAAACAATACAAATTAACAATAATAATTCTATGTACACTATGATTTGAAACAATTATAAATGTTTATATTAACCCTTGTCCTGCTATAAAAAATTCCAAGGTCAACTTTCTCTCACTGCTGAATTATTTTTAAAAACTGAGTAAGGTCACTTAATCATCATCATCAATCCAATTTTCATCTAGGTTTATCCCTGAAAACAGGGGTGGCTGGATTTACCCCACTCTAACAGCAATCTCTCCAACTCCCACTTTCCATCTCGCTCAATTCAAGGCATCCTCCTTCTTCAAACCAACACTCTTGCTTTCCTTCTCCACTTGCATCTTCCAGTCACTTAAAAAATTGTAATAAATCAGAGAAAAGCAAGGTAGGTACCCAAAACCTACACTTTCTGAATCAGTGATCAATGGATGGTCCTTTACCACAGTCATTTGTATGATGATCAGGTGGAGCAGCAAGAATTTGTTGCCATGGAAACACAAGAAATAGGAATTTACTGGGCTTGAGCATTATTTTACTTGGTAATCTATTTAAATACATTCAGCCAAGCTAATAAAACATTTATTAGAAACAACTTCATTTGTGTTTTCTCATTTTTTTTATGTTAGAAATTAAAATTAAGCACAAATATATGCAAAATTAACCATCAATAATTTGTTAAAATGTATACAAACATTACAATGGTAACAAGTCAAAATCATGAAACAGAAAAATCATTGTGGAGATCAAGAAAACTTCTCAACACAACTTGGATAAAGGCAGACCATAATTTTGGGTCAGCAAAAAAAATTAAAATTCATGCACATAAATTAATATGTAATTTAATTCCTTGAATATGTCACACAACAGAAGAATGCAAGTCGGAAATGAAATTGTAAAACTTTCTTTACTTTTTGATAAAAAAAATTCTCTAGAATCTTTATTGTCAAGCGTAAACTGTGAATGTAGCAATGCATAACTGAGGATCCCTGTTGACCTCTAGGAATGCAAAAATTGTTGTCATTAAAATGAATCACTAGAACAATGAAAAGAAACCGATCGTGATTCACCATAGCTTTAAACCACAGAGTTTTTAACACTTCGTCACTGCTCCAGTAATCTTGTAAATCCAACTTGTTTACAAGTCCCATCGCAAATACCACTGCAAAAAACAATTTCATTTCTTCATGACTCACTGGCCTCCATTTGCTTATTCGTGTGTGTTCTGCAGGATCAAAGTTAGCTACATATATAGTATGTTCAGCATATTGGTTAATCTGCACGACAATTTAGTTGATCAATTCATCCGTTAAAAATAACTGAAAACAAACCAATGGAGATTTATCTTCTGGAAGAGAAACTTTGATTTCAGTAGTCGCAGTAATTTGGGGTTGAACAGCTGGGATGCTAACAACAGCAGAACCGTGTGTCCACTCGTGATTTCCTTTGGCTTCATTCTGCTCATTTTCGCTTCCTTCGCTTCGTCATCTTCTTGGTCTCCAATTTGCCTCAATCTTTCTGCTTCTGCTGCAACTTTGTCTTCACCAAAGTCTTCTTCATCGCACAAACTATTGAAAATTTCAGTTATACTTACATCTTCTGTCAATAATTGACCACTTTCATAAATGGCATCTATTTATAATTAGTATTCTTTTGTCTGTATTCAAATTTGCCTGGCCTGCCTCGTTTGGGTTTAAATATTCTTTTGAATTTTTCACTCAAAGACGAGGCCAGCCAGGTTAATTTTGAATACAGACAAAATAATTCTAAAATAGCCACCATTTATGAAAGTGGTCTATGATGCCATCTTGATTATGGAAGCACATCAGCAAAATCTCACAAACATGTGTGTGCTCAGTGTCACATGAAAAAAAAAGGAAAAATACTTAGAGAATAGATTATCTAACTACACAGGAATGTCTTTGTTTTTGCAAAGCAAACAACACAGCATATGATTTCAAAGCTAATATATTTGTGTATATCAAAAACCTTATCTCGTGTATAGCAAGACAAGGGTTAAGAGCTCTAACTGTCACCCTACAATTTAAAAATTTGTCTAATTTGATACAACATATCAATTGGGCCAGAGTATGAGGCCTGCAGCTATTAAACATCCTGGGAAGGGTTCCAGTTTTGTGGCCTGTGAATCAATAGGTTAAGCATCCAATGGAGAGAGTCCCAGTTTTCAGGCCTGCTGTTCAATGGGTTAAACATCCTGGGGAGGGTTCTAGTTCGTGCCCTGTGAATTAATAGGTTAAGCATCCAATGGAGAGAGTCCCAGTTTTCAGGTCTGCTGTTCAATGGGTTAACCATGCTGGGGGGAGGGTCCCACTTTCCATGCCCTCCAGTCAATGGATTAACCATGCTGGGGGGAGGGTCCCACTTTCCATGCCTGCCAGTCAATGGATTAACCATGCTGGGGGGAGGGTCCCACTTTCCATGCCCTCCAGTCAATGGGTTAACCATGCTAGGAGCGGGATCCCACTTCCCATGCCTGCCAGTCAATGGGTTAACCATGCTAGGGGCGGGGTCCCACTTCCCATGCCTGCCAGTCAATAGGTTAACCATGCTAGGGGCGGGGTCCCACTTCTCATGCCTGCCAGTCAATGGGTTAACCATGCTAGGGGCGGGGTCCCACTTCCCATGCCTGCCAGTCAATAGGTTACATCTTCAGATATCATTAAGACTTGTTTAATAAAAATTATGCATAACATACTTGATTCCCTTGGCCCATTATATTCTGAGGCAAATTCACCATTCCTGAATATCTTTAGAGTTGGATAACCACTTACACCATATTTACCACACGTATCTTTACCACTTTCGGTGCAGTCCACCTAAATAAAGAATAAATTAAAATACTAAAACTAAACTTAAAATATGGGAAAATTTCATAGTATGTAAAACTCTTACCAACTTTTCATGCCCCAAAAATGGGATCGATGATGATGAAAATGAACTTTCTGACTGCATGCACTGATACAGGGTTTTCATTAACGCAAAATATTGCGTATTTTACGCAAAAAATATATTGGGACGCAAAATATGAAATGCAATGCGTCCCTGGGACGCACAAGGTTGACAGGACATTTCGGTGTAAAATAAACTTTTGATGACAGAAATTTTGTTTGGGACCCCTAATTCAAAAACGAATGGGTCCCTGGGACTCCTCTTGAAAATTTCTACTGAAAACCCTGACCCATATGTAT
>JANCMA020572481.1:0-10016 GCA_024336925.2 Zoanthus solanderi
AAATTGCATTTTAAATATAACTATGTGAAATTTAGAAAAAAAAGTTGAGGTTTTGAACAAATCAACAAGGTATAACCGGCGGCTCTATTTGCGATGTGAGCGGTTCTTTATGAAATACATGACGTAGATTACAATACTAGAAAGAATATAAAAAGGCAAAACATGGTTTAGTGTGCGGCTTTTGGATGCTACGATAACTCCAAAAAAAATAAAAAACAGCTTGTTACCATCGACTTCCTCTTTCTGTTTGTCGCGCTGCCATATTTAAGCTCTTTAAAATATCGTAACTACGTCATAGCATCATTTGAATACCGCTGACAATCTAAATAGCGACCACTCTATTGAAACTCTTGTGTAGACTTCTGCGTTTCTACATTTATAGACTCTTGTTTCTTGGCCATCTCGCTTTTTCATTATATTATTGCTTGTATTTGAATTTCAAAATTTTAACTGTTTTACACTTTTGATAATGTAAGTTGAAATATACGAAACGCCAAGTTGATATGATTAAAACGAATATGTTTATTACTGTTGTTTGCATTTTATTTTCTACATTTAATTTCTCATTGTAATTCGACTTAAATTATAAAAAAAAACCTTCACAGAATTGATCTATTATTCCAATAGATTTAAACAAAAATAAATTAGTTTTAGCGTTTAGTTCTCCTTTAAAGCTTCATTTACAATTGTCATTGTCAACACTGTGTATATTTACCGTCATCACATAAATAAGGCGTGACTCTCTGAACGATAAAACCATGTTAAAGTGTCCACTTCGAAATCAATCTCTTTGGCTGACAGTTCGATTCCTTTCCGTACTGGGTTTCGATGAAATTTCTTCTTTGAAAATTTTTTTACCTCAAACGTGAAAAGAGTTTGCCATCGAACTCATTTTGAGGGCCTCGTGGCCCAGTAGGCGGCGCTGCTTTCCAGTTTCTGTTGTGTTAAGCAGGTGGGAGTCTTTGACTCTCCCCTGGACCGGGGGCACTAAACCATCAAAGGTTAACTTCCAACAGAGCCTGGTGCTCCATTTACCTATCTTGTAAGGGTGGAAAGCTAATAAATCCGCTTTTGCGGAAAAGAAGGTCAAACAAACCTCTGCGGAACCGTGATTTGAACCCGGGACCTTGTGGAACTAGAAAAACCTCGCCGCATTTATCGCCATATATAGTAAAATCTTCACAGCTTTTTGTTTTTCGATTATTATATTTTTATCTATAACTTTAAGGAAAGCAGAAAATTGCCAATAGGCGCTTGGAATAACGAATTTAAAAGGCAGTTACTCGATCACTCAGTAATTTCCTCATTCGTATATTTCCACGTACGCTTACAAGTTTTACACAGTTTACTCGTCCTTCCTTTCAATTTAGCGGTTTTCATACCATATCAACACTTGTAGCTGTAAAAAAGCAAAAAAAAACTGTATATAGGAGGCAGCATGGCTCAGTGGTCAGATTTGGGGATTTGAATGCGGAAGACCTGGGTTCAAATCCACCAGTCGGACTATTGGAATGAATTTGACCTCGGTGATCCCAGGGGCAAATTCACCACGCTTTGTACATAGCCAACTGGCTTACCTCCTACCAGTTGGGATTCTTAACTGGGAGAGAGGATTTTAACATAACACTAAAACACCCCTTAAGGGGAGTTGTTACTCTTATGATTTATTTAAATTTTTTTATTTGTTAAATAACGTTTATAAGCAAGAGTTTTCTCATTTGTTTGGACTAACATCTCTTTTTACTTTGTTCATTTCTAGTTCTGAATAAATCGCAATAAAATTGTAAGCTTATCAGTTTACTGGTGTTGATGAGACAACCATGCAAAGAAACTGGCTGAATGTATCCACGTGGCAAAGCGTTATTGGAGAACGTATACTACGTAAGTAAAATTATAATTGTATGCGAATGCCGAGGAGCTATCAGGAGGATCAGGGTGTTGTATTTAAACGCGGTTGTCCTAAGATCAAACCCCAATCGGATCACAATCTGAATTTGTCTTGAGGTTTTCCTGACTCAAATTCACCGTGTTTGTAAACAGTCAACTGATGTTTTTAACATCATAAGGTTCTTTTGTGTCATGTTAATGTTAGTGGACATTCTGTAAACCGTGTTTTACCAATTTAAAAATAGGTTATTTTTTGTTAAAAGTGCTTCTTCAGTCGTACACGAGTCTTATGAAGTGGAAGGGTGGAAGGAATGACAATGAGTTATGGCGAGCGATAAGAAAAAAAACAATACTGTACGTGTCTCATATCAGAAAAACATTAAACAACAAGTTATTATGTAAGTATGTGAATTGCAGTTATGAGTTGTATTATACGCATGCGTACTTTCCAAAAACGCTGTAACCAATAATATACTCTTCGCATTGAACCAGAACAATGTTACCTTTAGCGTTTGGGGCTTCCTCGAACTTCTAGAATAACTTATCCTTGGACAGCTCGTTCCCAGATGACTGCAGTACAGAGAAAAAAATAACCCTCTCCCTTCCCTACCCCCCATACATGTCTACCGACAATATGAACAAGGCCTTAGACATTTAAACATTACAAAGTTTTTATCTCTGTGATTTTGTTGTTGTTTTTTTTCTTTAGTTGCAAATAAATTACCATTGCATATGAATATTTAAAAGGACTAATCATCCAATTGTCAAAGTAAAACAGAAATCACTTCCACTTGCTAACTTAATCAATCATACAGAACGGAAACGAAATAATAAATTTTTATGGTTTTTATTTACGAGAACCGTAAACTGGAAACAACACATTTAAACTATTTCTGGTGAGTAGTCAGTCAAAGCGCAATACTTGTGGGATGTGGCTTTAATGATAAACGTAACTCAAAAATAGCACAAGTTTATGTGCGCATGCTGGCAGCTACCTCAGTTGAAGCCACTAAAATTGGCACAATGGCCACGTTGGTAGTGGGCCTTTAATCTGCCACTTAGATTCTTTAGAAATCTCTTATTAGCTTGTTTGCTAGCTATGACATACTGATGACGTCATGTTAACCCATTTCAAAACTTTTCCCTCAGTCCAGTTTTTCCGTATTTTCAATTTTCTGACGACGACGAAAACAAAAAACGAGTCCATTTTTTAAAAGGCTGGTTTGCCACAAGCAACCCAGTGATTAGCAGGTTAGTTTAATATTGAATGAAATATAAAAATTGTCTGCCAAACAATAGCAAAACATATATAAAGTAATTTTTGCACGTTGAGTGGGTGGTCTTCGCTCTTGTGAAAAGGATGAACTTCGAATTCTATGCAGTATTCCTTTATAAGTCATATTTTATGTTGAGTATGAGTTCACGTTTCTTAGCTGAAATACTAACAAATAGATCACAAGCTGTCATTGATTCGATGAATAAACTGACCCTCTGTGAAACGCGGATTAAGTGCGTATCTAATGGGCTTGTTAAAAGCAATCAAAACTAAAAAGAAAAGCGAGCTTTGTTGATTGCCGCCTGACTAAACACAGCTGATTGAGGGAATTAATCGGCGTCGAGTACAGGCAACCAACGACCAGTTCAGAACAGATGAGCTGCGAAAATACAATGCAATTTCGACAAGATACAGATCCTTCTGTTTCTAGCCTGTTATTAACTACACTCGATGGCTACCACTTCAAAGAAGATTACAACGGGCTTAAGTTATCCAGTCACTCATCTGTTGGCAATAAAAACCTGACAGCACTCGTATGATGTGTAAATAATGCTGAATAAAATGAAATTCTTTTGTACGAAATCGATTCAGCGCAAAGCCCGCACGCAGTTCCAGTAATACTCCGAGATCTAGCGCAAAGAGATGGCGTCTGAAGACACAACTCCCACTTTGGAACAATTCTTCTCCAAACCCCGCCTATCTTTTTCCATAGAGAGAATATTGAGCTCGAAAACTGATGTACTGGCACTTCCTGGATATTCCCAGTCAGGAACAAAGGCGGCAATTGCACCAAGCAGTCTTCAAACCTCAAACTACCGAACTAAGAGTTTCAATGTAGATTCTGTTCCTGTCGATCTTCCTTGGCTATCATACACAAGATACAGTCCGCCAAAGGTTCCCAGTAAGTACGAACTTACCACTATTTTATTATGAAGTGATTCAAGTTCTTTTTAAAAAGGCCTAGCACATGTTAGGTCTTGTAGTTGTTCATGAGTACCCACAATTTCGGTTTTGTGATCATGTATTTTAAGGAAATAAAGGAATCTTTATGTTTGTTATCTACTTTCGTTCCCCTCTTAAAGCTGCTCTTTTATCGTTTTTATAGAGTAGCGATTGACTAAAACCCTAAGTCTTATACCTCGTTATATCACCTGTGTACGATGTTTCTATATTGTTTGTCTTCCTATAGAAACTGCCACCAAACACTTATTAAAAAAGCTTTTGGCTCATAGTCGTTTGCTTGCTGAGTATTAAGACTCCAAAGTGAAGTTTACTATTTGGTAATACAATGCTTTTAAAAATAAAAATTACTTAAACTTTCATAGAATATTAGAAATTCTCAGCCGGAAACTGAGGGTAACTGAACCATCTTGTTTTAATCAGGGACCCGAAAATCAGTCAAACGCAAGACAAGTGGAAGCCCACGGGTTCCTTTCTCTACCGCTCAGCTTATAAGTTTGGAGAGTAAATACGTGGAAGCCCGTTATCTTTCGGGACCTGAGGTCTCGGAACTTGCCGCTTCCCTCAGCCTTTCTGAAGATAGAGTTAAGATTTGGTTCCAAAATCGACGCGCGAGGGAAAAGAAAAGCAAACTAAGAAAAGACCAAACAAGTCCACAAACTGAGCTTGATTTTTCCAAGTTAGGAGCTCATGCATCTCAATCCGCAGAAGAATTTCAAAGACAGAAATTAACGTACGCTTTCTTTGCCAATGGGCCCCGGCCCAAAAGCTGCAGATCGTCCTCTTATTGCAACTTTTTCAACTATGTGTAAAAGAAATTATTGGTTGTTTCACTAAGTCAAAGTCGTTATTATAAATAGAAGTAAATGTAAGTTTACTTGAGATATTTTACATTTTAACAAGTACTCCTTACTTCATGGAAGTATAAATAAGAACATGCTGTTATCCTTGTATTGTATTGTTAACCAGATTGATTCAAGTTTCCGTCCTTGTGTTGATAAAAGATTAAATGATGCTTTTTATATTTTACATTGTGCAATTCTGCCGCGCAGTCCAAATTAATTTTCTGTCTTCCTCGTTTAAATTGAGAAACATATATTGTTTTTAAAACCATTACTGAGTTTTCCTAGTGCTATGAAACAATGGGTCTTACAAGATTGTCAACCCTCTTGATTTTGAAGCCGTTCCACAGGAGGTGTGAATTGAAAATGCTTTTAGCACCAGATGTTTTGTCAATTATAAACTGTCTATAGGCTTGGCGCTATCGTGGGATTGTTTTCGAGGGGTTTGCTGTCGACAGACAAATTTATATATCTATATCTTTCACCATTTAAAAATGAAACTGAAGCAAAAATTCTATAAAAGTTGTTTTAGTTGTTGTAAATTGCTTAGAAACAATTATTTAAACTGTTTATTTCAAATATACAATTTTTGAATCTGAAGCCGTTATTGTCTTTTACTATAAATTCTTACATTTATAATCCTGGCCTCAGAAGAAGTTGTCTATTGTGAAAAACGATTTATAACGAGATACAGTATTGCTGTCTTTTAAAAGATTTTTGTCATACTTTCAATAGTTTGCAAAAGGAATTAAAACGTTCTTTGTTCATTTTATGAAAGACCCTTTAAGATATTTACGAGGCCGTCTCTTCATATGAGATTTATATTCTTGATGTGTCAATAAAGTCATCTACAGTGTTTTATCTGCATATTGAATTCCGGAAATGAGGTGTTTACAGCAACAGATTGAATAGTATTAGAATTTAATACAGTATTAGAGTTTTACAGTGATTTGTAAACAACTCTTGTAAAAAAACATGACTGGTAGATTTTTTGACTTGAAGTAAAAGAACTATAAACAGCTGCAACTACTTGCTCACACGGCAAATAGTACTTGCAAAAGTTCAGCTTCTATCTGCTTTTAACTAAAGTTCGTTTAATCTCTCCCTTTTCTTTTCTATGTCAACTATTTACAATTCAAAACTGCCTTTTGTTGATTCTTAGCCCGCTAAAAGCTTTCCTCACTGACGTTGTAAATAAAGTAAAACAACGCGGCCACTTAATTGACAAAATGGTTCAGTGACTTTCAGCTATTAAAGAAGATGAATTTACAAGGCAATAAATCCAGCTGTTTGCTTTGTATCCTTTTATTGTACCGTCAATTCTATTGCGTTGACTCATTACTTTTCGAGTTCTTGCATTTTAGATACTCATAACTTTTGTAAACACTATATGAACATTTTCAGACTGGGCAGGCGCTACGCAATTAGATTCTCGTATTTTTCTGAACATTGAAATGGATTTAAATTGAGATACCAATGCTACGGTTTGAACTAAAGCCAAAGAATTTTTAAGCTTTTTAAAAATATCTAATTATAATGTAAAAATAATTAAGTGGTCAATTCCCAATTTTATCAAGTTTCGCAGAAATATTCCACTTATCACGAAACCGTGATGGCGTTCGTTTCTGTTTCTGTTTTTTGTTAGTTCCTAACTTTTTTTTCAACAATAAATTTTAAAACTAGAACTTTATAGTAATTTTTTTAAAACAGAATCTCACTCATCCCATACCTGTCATTCAGCTCAGCTTGTTCACCCAAAATATTCTATCCACTCGACCATCTTATCAGCCCTTTCATTATCGAGGTCAGCCCTTGCACTCAAAATATTCTTTCTACCCAACCACTCTACCCGCCTTCTTCATCCAGCTCAGTCCTTTCACTCAAAATATTCTATCCACTCGACCATCCTATTCGCCCTTTCATTATCGAGGTCAACCCTTGCACTCAAAATATTCTTTCTACCCAACCACTCTACCCGCCTTCTTCATCCAGCTCGGTCCTTTCACTCAAAACATTCTATCCATTCGACCATCCTATCCGCCCTTTCATTATCGAGGTCAGCCCTTGCACTCAAAATATTCTTTCCACCCAACCACTCTACCCGCCTTCTTCATCCAGCTCGGTCCTTTCACTCAAAATATTCTATCCATTCGACCATCCTATCCGCCCTCTCATTATCGAGGTCAGCCTCTGCTCTCAAAATATTCTTTCCACCCAACCATTCCATTCGCCCTTATCATCCAGCTCAGTCCTTTCACCCAAAATAATTCTATCCACTCGACCATCTCATCCGCCCTCTCTTCCTCCAGCTTAGACCGTTCACCCAAAGCATTCACCATTCCTCTCAACCATCCCATCCACCTTTTCTTCATCCAAGTTAGATCGTTCACCTAAAACATTCATCATCCCTCTCAACCATCCTATCCGCCCTCATCTCATCATTTAATGCCGTTCATCGACATATCTTACACGTTTATTTCTTTGATTATATATTACACTGCCGTGCTTATAGAGTATATATCGCTGCTCATCTCTATGAATCTGAATAGACACCTACCACCGTTTATCCCATACCATCCAATATCTCTCCTATGTCACATGTTGCAGTTGATCATTTTGAGTTGTGGATGTGTGAAATGTGAAAACAGTTATTGTTTGGGGTCAGTATATGCACAGGAGTCACCCACGCAGATGTAAACAAACTCGATATGCCAGCGGCAGACAAACTGATATCGACTTTCCGAGTTGATGCCACAATTGCTCTAACAAATTACGAAGTAAACTTGCTACTTTTTCTGTAGAGAGTTTACTCACCCAGTCAGATATATATATATATGTGTAAAGAACTAAATTAAACAATGAGTGAAAACATTGAGTGCGAACGGTTTTTTTCTCCTCATCAATTATTCAAGCTTATAGGAGGTTTAGATACAGTGAGCCTTAAAATATCTAAATTCTTTACGAGCCAAGTGGCTTATGGAACCGGAGCTTATCTTGGTTTTTTGTAGTGTTAGCGAATGACTCTCCCTGGACGGGACACTAATCCACCGCAGATTAGCTTTCTGGTGCTGGTACTCATTTACCTACCCCGGAAGGATGGAAAGCTGAGTTAGATTATGCAGACAAAATGGTTGCACAAATATTCAAATCTCGGCAGAGCAATGATTGAACTGGGGACCTTGTGGTCGGAAGGAAGAGATCTTACCAACTGCCCGCCCTTATAAACAGTGAGACTGCATGAAGCAAGTGAACGAAATTTATGAGCACTCATGTCACCAAAAGTATGAATTATACATAAGATTAGCACAACTGATCTGTCCTTTTAAAATATCCAAATAAAATACTAGTAGTTCCAAGTGAATTCAACTCCCTCAGAGAATTAACAATTGGCTGCCTTGGTTTATATTTGTTAAAATGCATATTCCTTTTTTAAATTTCTTTTGTAATCACTTGTTTCCCTTGCATTTCAGCTATTATAAATAATGATATGTCTCCCGTTCCTTTTCGAAAACTCTACTATTTGTGCACCACATTCTTCTTCCTATATATCTGATTAGTAATCCTATTCGGCTTAAACTGTCAGATCGGTTGTTCGGCATCATTTGTGTTGTGTTTATGTTTTGGTTTAGTTCAAAGTGAAAATTAAGTTCTGTGGTCCGAACTTAATAAGTAAACATTAGCAAGATAATATTCAAAACAATATACACTTAATGTCTGTTCACGAGGGAAACATCTTAACTTCATCTCGGGAAACGTCAAGATTCGAAAGAAACAAAATAGATATTTCCCGAGGGAGCAGTCATTAAGTGTTTTGCTATATAGCATAAACAAAATAAATCACAACTATTAAATCTTTCCGCCCTCAAGCGTGACGCTCGACAGCAATGTTCACCGGTTTTCGAGATGTTGACCAGCCGTGCAACATTTAATTTGAACTCATCCACGTGACCTCGATTTAGCCAATGAGAGCGCGCATTCGAGTAGTTAACGCACTAGCCATTTAACAATAAAAATTCTCGCTCAATTGTGCCCACTGAACTGGATTTTGGAAGAAATAGCTTACCAAAAACCTGTAATTTTCACCAGCGCGAAACTAATGGCACCCGCAAAGGATACCGGACAACCGATATGCTTCAAATTCAATTTGCAACAATATGCAATCTGTATCTAGAACGCTAAAGTCCGGTTTGTGTGTGCAACAATTCCCTAATCCTTTGTCAGCAAACTGCTTTTAAAGATGATTGATTCCAAGCAATTGGCTTTTCTGACCTGAAATAGTTTTAGTTCGTTCATCACGCTTTATTTCTTAACTTCTTGTATTGTTGTCACATAAATCATTCCATCATTAAAATTTATGCATCTTTCATTACGTTTTCCTTTCTGTCAACAATTCCATACATCTTTACCTGACCCAACTTTGTATATGTATGCTTCAGTTTTCATTCCCGCTGTTTTTCTGAGGTTTGATATTCTTGTTGGTGAAAAGCAAAATAAATCAATATACCTGATTTTTTCTCATACCTCTTTCAAGGAATACAAAAAGTTCTTTACTGATGAAAGGTTTTTTGCCCACTTCTTCTAACAACTCGCCTAAAGCATCTGGATAGGCCACAGCCTCGGTAGCATGCACCACGCCCTTTAAAATGTTTTCAGAAAACTTTGTTCTCTCAAAAGTTTTGTGGTCCATATACATGGTACATCTCCGGTTTCTGTAATGTTAAGTAGAAGAAAGTATTTCCCCTCCTGGACGGGACACTAATCCATTGCGGGCTAGCTCCCAGTAAATACTGGTAGTTTATTTATCGGAAATGAAATCCCAAAACCTGGGATCGAAGCATGGCAGAGACCACTTGGTTAACGTTGGATCACAGGTAGACCGAGCTTTACACTAACATATTACATGTGAATGTATGGGATTTTACGTTTGTGCTCGAAACGTTTTCAAAATGAAATAAAAATGATGAAATACCTCAATATCCTTAACTTGTTGTATTTTGTCGTCGTTATGTGTTGTTTTGGGTTGGTTCCTGGCGCTGGGAGAAACAAGAAGG
>JANCMA020572587.1:0-10016 GCA_024336925.2 Zoanthus solanderi
TGCAGACTTAGAATTTACAAAGATATTCCATATTTTGTGATTTTACATAATTTTGTGTCCATTTTGTGACGTCACAAGTCCTCTAATTTGCATAAATCAAAATTTTGAATAACTCAGCAACCAAGAGTGCTATCACAATAAAATAACGTCGTTCTTCATCATTTTGAAAGCTCTTTTGAACAAGCTAATAAAAAATTTCGTTTCATAGGCACTTTAAAGGGTTGAAAACTAAGGATCATACTTATTGAACGAAGAGGGTACAAAGTGTTTTGTGTACTTAGCTCCAGTGCAGGTCATTGGTGATGATGAGGTGTACTGCACATGTTTATTAGTTTACAATTTATATTCATTTATCTTCCTTCAGATTACTCCTGTGCACTCCAAAGGGATATTCTTGTCCATGGTCGGCTATACTTATCACACAATTGGTTGTGCTTTTATGCAAACATTTTTGGATGGGAAACCATTGTAAGTTTTGAATCATGTTTTTGTTATCTTTCCAAATTTGGGGTTTAGTTTTTTTATTAATGTGTAGTGCAAATTTTAAATCTGAAGTCCTTTGAATTTAATGCATTTTGTTTGTTGGCCATTTAACTATTAACAAGAATTTTTTTGTATCTTCATTAGGAGACTCTTAGATTTAACGAAATCTCTAGTATTACAAAAGAGAAGACAGCTCTAGTTATTCCAAATGCCATTCAAATCTGCACTCAATCAGAAAAGGTACAGTTTTATAATTATATTGCTTTATTTCATATTACAATTATATTATATAAGATAATTATAAAAAATAAGATGGATTTGAGAGAAAGAAGAGTTAGCAAAGACCTGGCTAGAGATAGGTTAGCTTGGAAGTCAATTTTCTGAAAACCGTCCAACGCATACCAGCATGTAAAACGGACGTAAAACCGAATATGATGATGATGATGATGATGATGATGAGAAAGCAATTAAAAATACCTGAAACAACACTACTGCACATCCTAAAAATTCCCTTTTATATCCAATTCTCTTTTTTAATGCACTAGTGGGTAAGCGAGTGATTTATCTCAGATCAATTTTGCACAAGTGATAACAAGTGAAAACTGTCGCTTGCATCAATCAGCAATTTTCCCATTGAGAAAGCAATTGAAAATACCTGAAACAACACTACTGCACATCCTAAACTTTCCCTGTTATATCTAATTCTCACTTTCAATATTTACAATAGTGAGTAGGTGAGTGAATTATCGCTCTTCTCAGATCGATTTTGCATAGCGATGGAGAGCAAGAAAAATTGCTTGTCTCAAATGGCAAGGTCTAGTCTTGATGCATGCCACACCTCCTATTTGTCAGATTTAATGCTTATATTTTTAGTACTTGAGTAAAACCTACAAATACCTATATCATACAAAAATATGAGAGCAAGTCTAAGAATTGGTTAAGTTTATTTTTTCTAGATGGCACACATTTTTCTTTGGGTTTCAATTTAGCTATTCTGGCTCATTAACATGAAAATGGTTTCTTATTGCTGTTCCCTGAGACTCTCTGAGAAATGCATATTTTTAGCCCAGTTACTGTAGACTTCTAATGATCTTTTTTCTTGTTAGTGGGCTACAGTTGCTTGAACTTGCATGCAGAACTGTTTGGCGGGCCTTTGAACAAATGCTCGGGAAAAGAAAAAATTTGCAATCTCTGCTTTGTTGGTGATAAAGGACGAGAAATATTTTTAATCTTCCAGTGGGAGACCGTGGAAGTTGGAAGAGGAGAAGATCGCCAAAGTGTCAGTGAAAAGGATGCTTTAGAGTGTGTCGCGAAATAATTCAAACTTACTCGAGGCAAAAAAGAACCCCATCATGGCGGCAGTTAACTTTGATCGGAGGCAGCAACAATCCGGAGAGTCGTTCGACGCGTTTGTAACAGATCTAAAACTACTTGCAAGAGGACTGGACATGGCGGAGAATGGCAAGTTAATTCGTAATGCAATCGCTTGTAAATCGCTCGACGAACGAGTAAGACAACTGTGTTTAGAGAAGAGTAAAGGACTGACCCTTGACACAGCCATAGAAATTGATCAATTGTTTGAAGTTACCAAAGACGTGATGCAAGTCATGGCAGGCGAAGACCCAAAAGTGGAAATAAACGCACTAGACGACCGAAATGGCGTACCTAGAAGGCGCAGAAAGCTAAAAAATCAAGCAGAAAGGAAAGGAAAGTCACAATGCTGCATGCGATGTGGATATAACTCGCACAAGAAAAATGAGAAGTGCTCTGCAAAGAATGCAGAGTGTAGAAGGATATGCACCTACTACGTGTGACATGTTTGAAAATAAATTGTGTGAGTAATAAACCAGCTGCCAGTGAAACTGACGAATGGTGGGAAAACGTGCAGGTGGAAGGCCTAACCCTACAATGTCAGCTCGAGACAGTTGCCTTTGCCAGTGTTATGAATACCATACAACTTCAGCAAATAGCACCATTAGCCACAATTAAACCTACTGTTATACAGCCAGCATGGAATTACACCAATCGGTTTTGTCAGTCTTAAAGTAAAATACCAGGACAGGGAGGCAAATGTAAAATTTCTACGTCATCGACAACAAACAGAAACCAATACCCTCAGGCAAGGCGTTTGAAGCCCTCAATTTGATTCAGAGAGTACATAAAATTGATACAAGTCTTCAGGAACTTCTTGATCAGCACCCTGAACTAGAGCTTGCCTCAGGAGCAATGCCAAGTACATATACAATCAAAACTGACACCACGGCAAAGCCAGTAATTCATGGCCCCCGTAGACAGCCCACAGCACTTCAAAACTCAAACAAATGGAGAGTGAAGGACACTTAGCTCGAGTGACTCAGCCCACTGACTGATAGGTAAACTCGATGGTTGTATCCAGCCGGGGAGATAAGATCAAAATCTGTCTCGACCATGCCGATCTCAATGTAAGCTGTGAAGCGGAAACACTACCCGATACCCTCTGTGGAGGAAATTGTGGCCAAGATACAGGATGCGAAGTATTTTACTGCATACATGTCTTGGATGCTAAGAGTGAAAGTGAAAAATTAGTAATAATCAAAATCAGTAATAATTAACAATTAGAATACTCGCTCTCAATCTCTATCGCCAATCGATAGAATGACTTGGGCGGGCTTGGCTCTCGTCATTCTATCAGACGATAGAAATTTCGAGCTCGTATTCTAATTGTTAATTATTACTGATTTTGTTTGTTGTATTGAGAGCTCCGGCACGAGCATACGCTACAATGGCGCTTGTTGTTTTCAAGGTATATTAGTAACCAAAGTATCCTAATGGTCCGTGTTTGAGGTTTTCTTTTAGCAATTAAACTAGGAAGTTTAAAACAAAAAAAGAGCCAATATATTCTCTTCGGCCAAGATCAATTTTGGCCATGAGTATGTATTGAAAATGTTTTATTAATTAATTGTTTGTGTGTTTTTACTGCAGTGCCCGTACGGCCATGTTAATGTACCATCAGCATTCCAAAGTAAGAGTTTCAATGGAGCATTCTACATATAAACCAGTACTCAAAATGCCATGTAAATTGTTACTAAGACCTTCAAGTGCAGTCATAACGAAATATGGCGTTCTGTCTAGGATAGAAACAACAGCTACAAGTCAAGCTGGATTTTCCCCCAAACCAACCACAGAACACAAGGAACAACTGTCGCCCTCCGAGGGGAGAAAGTTCTTGTAAAAGAACGTTGGAACAAATGTTAGTACCAGTAATGAGGAAAGTCGCATATAAACCGTTTCATCAGATGCAGTCACAGTTTGTCCCTGTCATAAACCAAACAAATAATGTTTCGAAAAAGGATTTCCGTTTTATCTGTGGTTACACTGAAATACTAAATGCACACTTTTAGACTTCGCCGTGCACAGTGGGAATATAAATTGATATAGAGACGATTCTAAGTTCAAATTTAATTTAAAAGTTCTAAATCCCATCTCCCTTGGGTCGCTTTTTTTTTACTATAGAGAATTGTTTTCACTTTTATCATTATGGCCATCTTTTTAGCTACTATTAATTCATTTCTTTTTAAAAAATATTTCAGTTTTAGCATTTTACAAACTACAGCAGAGTAAACCATGCAAGCAGGAGTTTGTTTATTAAACATTAAGGCAATAAAATCACGCTGTTGTTACATTTTATTTAGTTTCGTAGTCTAAATGTTAAACATTATTTTAAAAAATAATTACTTTTTTAAAAAACCTCTGATTGAATTCTTTCGACAAAGAATGTTTTTCATGCATTTTTATGGACTATCGTATTATGTACTCTTAGTAACCGAGCAGTTCCTTGTTTATACAATTTTAAGTTCTACTTTTAGGCAGAATCGTTTTTCCAATAATTGCTGCAAATATACGGAGAGTGAAGAGTACCTGAAATCGCGTGATCGCTCTGTTTCATTTTGTGCTTCAAAGAATTTTGTATTACACATGAAAAATGAAATCGAGTTTGTGTACGTTTGTACTTGCACCTTATAAACTGAGTTTTTTCGGAGACGTAAACAACTAAAGGCTTGACTAAATTTCTTGCTGCGAAATCTTCAGCCATTCTTAACTGTCCAGTGCGGTCGGATTCTTGATATCAAAAGCATTTAACCGTCCTACCTGACAAGTTGTGCTTTGCATGTTTTGACTTTATTAACATACTAGTGGAAATTGCATTGTTATTATTCGCTAGTTCGTCATGCTATCATACATTAAAGTAAAATGAAATTTAACTTGATGTTTAGATTGCCAGAAATTTAATTTTAATCAGAATTTATTACTCCCAGCGTGAAAAGCAGTTTCTTTATAAGATATTTGGCAGTGGTTGTTTCTCACAGTTTGAAGAAAATGCGATCCCTTCTACAATTTTGAATTCATTGTTTTAAGGCAAACAATTTTAATAGAGACAAAGAATCCTTACTACAGAGTAAATTTGAAATAGCGAACCTCACTACCAACTGTTATTGTATCAAAACAGTATTCTTCTCAGTATATTCGTTCCAGCTTAACAAAAAAATATGTCACAACTTTTCTCTCAGTTGTTGAATTAAGATTTTCAAGATCTCGATTAGTCGGTGTTATAAATCGACAAAATTTTGTTTGCAGTCGACAAAACAATTGTTAAGGTATCAGTTTGGTTTACACGTTCAGAAATTTCAATAAAAACCTTTAACAAAAGACTTCATTAACGGCGTTTTTAGTACAGATATAAAGTAAAGATACTGTCGGTTATTATGTGAAATCACGAAATGTAGTTGCTTTATAGAGTGTAGCGTTAGTGAAGTTTAATTTGAACTGTTAGAGTTCCAGTTTCAAATTAGCAAAACTTGTATGTCAATTCTATTTTGCGAGAAAAGTATCGTCCTAGAACAGTTTTAAGTTCAATTTGCGGCTCTGTTGAAAGGAATTGTACAAGAACTAATTATTTCAAATCAGCAAATATACCTGTTGAGAGTTATGTTTTTCTATCAAATAGTCCATTTGTATATTCTACAGTGCTTGCAATAACTGTGAGTTGAAATCGCTTGAAAATTTCAAGTACAGTTTCTTTAAAATGTTATCTTTCAATCTTTTCTGAATTTTTTTTTTTCAAATTCCTTTAGAATAAACATTCAGTTAGTTTCGCCTTGGCTTTGTAGGTTGCCGAGATCTTCGAATAATAGCAAACTTGTCAATTTAAGGGCAAGTTTGATGAAATCAATTTTTCCCTCCATTTTAATATACGGTAATGGATCTCGCAAGTAATTAGATTATTTTGTTTATCAGTGAACAGGTGCACGTAGAGCTACACCCACACCTGAAATATCGAAATTCATGTCACAATTTGTGAACAGCTAATTTAAAGTGTATAATTTATTAATTAGAATAGAACTAAGGGTTTTTTTTAGAAACGAATCTAAGCTTTGTAATGTTTTTGGCATCTTTGTAAAGTTTTTTTACAAAATGCGAATTATATTCCTAAACGATTTTATCCGAGCGTTTTTAGTGTCAATAAACATTGACGATGAAAATTTTTATCCCCATTTTTGTTCATAGTCGATCTTTGTTCACTTGAAAACTCAATACACCTAAATAGTTTCTCAGCAACGATTTTTGTCTGAAAGGCGCTTATCTTCCAATACTTTTCCGGACGTACTGTTTATTTTCCATTAAGGTAAAAAAAATAGAGCAGAGATGTTTTTTTATTGATAAAGAAGAGCGTTAAGAATTTGAGTAAATTGTTGAGCAAACGAGTTATATGCACGAGATCTGTATGAATTTGCAATGCGAGGTGGTAATCATAGTCTCGAAACATTGCTTGGGCTCTATTTCTTTGGCACGTGCTGCCACGCGACATATGGCCCTCTGTTATGAAAATTACCGCATAGGAGAATTTATAAACACCTAAATCTTTTTGTCTTGCTGCATTGTTAGGATAAAGCCTTCATTTTGTACGAATAGATTTGCGGTTTGCATAAGAATATCAAAAATGAAGCAAACCTCTGAAGGCTCTAATTAATTTCTAAGCGCCGCTGTATTAAGAAATCTGTGTAGTCGAGTACGAAGCTTGAAATGTTCTGCGCTATTTTGAATTTTATGAAGACCGAAGTAAATTAGAATAAAGGAAAAGACAATAACATTCAAAGCTGCTTCATTTGTATCCTTCAATTAAATACTCGCTTCCCTTGCTTTAGTTGGGCTTAGCAAACAGAAGCTCCCAAGTGTGTTAATAGTGGTAATAAAATTTTTATCAAGATTGAAAATTCAATTTTCTGAAAACTACAAGAATTCGAAGTTTCGCTGAGCAGCTAATTGCTGAATATATTGTTTAATTTTAGAAACAAAAAAAAAAGAGATGGATACAATTTATTCACCAGGCCTGAAGCCGTCGCTTTCGTTTCCAGTGCGCAACTGTAAACCAGCTTGGCGATATTTTTTGCTAACAACTGAATTATCCAGAAATTCTTTCGACATATAAGCTTCGATAAAGAGCGGGTCTGCATGGTTTTTTATTTTAAAAGCGCTCTTCGTTTTTCAATGAAATCGGGTTGAAAAAGCAAAAACGAGTGTTAGAAGAACTTGGAAAGAGGTTGTACAATACTGCCTAGAGCGGATTGTAAACACTATTGTTCCATAGTGTTCGCTTTGAAAAAAAATTGCCAATGAGCGGAAACAAAGCTCGCTCCACAATAGCAGATTTCTGTCAACCACGTGCGCAGGTATTCTTTGCGTTCTTTACGTCAAGCATTATGCAATTTGAACATTTTTGGTACATTTTGATACGTTTACGAGTTAAGTGCGGGCGGATAAATATTATCTAAACAATTCTGTGACTCGCTTAATAACTAAAGACCTGCGCGTTCGTAAAATCACACTGTGATCTTATAAATGCACTTGTAGACAACTGGGTTCAGTTATCGCGCTGGCGATGCAAAAACTATCAGCTGGTCTCGAGAACTGGTCTGCCATATGGATTTATTTATGACAATACTAGGACATTTTAATGAAAGGGGCAAGACTTTTAGGAGCTCCCGTCGTTCAAAACACATCTGCTCTTACCGCAAACTATTTACGCTGCGAAAGAGGAGACTGGTGTCTTGCGAAGTAAGAAGCGCTTGTGGGGTGTGTGAAGTGAATAATATTTTTTAGTGCCGTCTCACTATTTTCACGGCTCCAGTTACTAAGCGGCTTCAGGTAGGCTTACATATTTTTGTTTCTTTTTTCGAGTTGAGTTGTGGGACTTGAAAAGAGAACATTGTACTTTACCACTTTTTTCACCGACTAAAAGCAGCATTAGAATATTTAGCTCACTCAATCGTATATATCATTTATTTTTAACATAGAAAAAAACTTTAAATTGTTTTCGTTTTTGTCATGTTTTGTAAACGTTCTGTTAATAACTCAATTTTTATCTATAAATGCAGTATGATAACAGACTGCATGGGATTCACTGAATTAAACACAATCGCCTCTTTACGGAGGCCGAGTTGCAAGTAAATTTTGTTAACAGTAAGTATCTAGAAAAACCTTATATCACTAAATATGTTGTATGAAAGATTGTTAAGTCAGATAATTACATGGCACTTTTTGTATCTTTATGAGCCATAATTTATCTTTAGCGTTTTCATTCTATGACTTATCCTTAACATTTTCAAATCGTACTTGTGAAATTCTTAAAAACGTTTTCTTTAATATACAGATTACTAAATGAATCGAAACTTATCATTTGTACGACTTAAAAATTTTACGAACTCTTGCTGTTTAAATTGTACTGAATATAAAAATAAAGATTTTGTTTCCTGTATTTTTAATGAAATGTAAATGAAACAAAGTCAGAGGTAATCAAGGGAAATGGTAGTAAAATACGGAAACACAATTTCCCAGAAACGATTATACGTAATCGGACCGGGTTAGTACAATAGCTAATCTTAACTTTCAAAAAAAACGCCGACGTACAAATCCGAAAACACAGCGCCAGCTAGTATAGCCGGCTTCCCTGCATCTAATGGAGCCCAATCGTTTTAGCTAGAATCAAACGAAATGAAAAAAAGTTTGTCTCCAGTTGCTTCAGAGTCGTTTAAATTAGTATTATTTATTTTCTGAATTTTGGGTTTTATTGTTGTTAATATCACTTTCCCTGGTTTCCCGATTGCACTGATGTTTTTAAATCTATAGTAAAAAGTTTTCTAATAAAGTGCTGGGTCAATATAAACAGATTGCCTTCGTCTGTTTGTTCCTCTTCGGTACTATATTTGCATGTCCACACTTAGAGTTAATTTCATTAAGGTCCTAACTGAGTTTTAACACCAGTGCCAATTCTGGTAGAATTATATTTCTTCTTAAAAGAAAGTAAGAGAGATTTCTTGCTTTTAAAAAGGTTAAGTCATCATCTTTTAAATCCATTCAAAATTATTAGTTCAGTACTTCGTAAAAAAACGTGTCTTGTTTTTTGGGCCGATTAAAAAATCGTAGATTTCGCTTTCAAGAGAAAACATTGTATGAGAATTAAATCATTTTTCCAGCTTATGTTAAATAAAGAACAGAAGAAAGGCCAGACAGATTAACAGTAAAATTGTAATCGATGTAGACTGTTCGGGACAATGACATCATTGCGTAAACAAATTGGTTTGATTTTACACATGTCAAATCGGCTTTTTTATTATTTTGTGCAGTTAAAGGGTATTGTATTGTGCTTCAAGCATGTTGGCTAGCAGGAAAAGTGCTTTTTCTTTAGTCTATTGTTACTGTTGAACAGCCAAAACAGTAGACCTCTTAAGAACAAAAACCACCGTTCATAGCATACGCTCATTCTCACATCTTTTTAATCCAAAGCGGCTGTTGTTATCGCACCCTTGAGAGGCTCTAAATAATCTTTTCGTATATTCAATGTTTTCAACTTTGGTGAGCGTTCTGGCCGTCCATTTTGAAATTGCTTTACGCAAAAAAGCCGTACGAAAATTGTTAAGTTTCAAAATCCAAAAGTATAGAGAGATCAGTGACAGATTATATTTTCATATCCTTGTCAATCATCTTAACGGCTGTTCTCTGATTGGTCGCTGAGTACAATAGAATTATTTCTAAGGCTCTTTGCCGGGCGCATAACAGACAAGATTGTGTTTATATGGACTAAAATGCGATTCAAAGACGAATCACCGATAAAAGGTGAGAACTTAGGGACACGACAGTTTCATTGCTTATATTTAATATATCAACTGGGCAAAGTGAATTGAATTACTTAAAGAAGCTTGCGACCTGCTGTGTGAGTTAATATCGTACTCATGTATATGTGAGTCTGTCTTCTAGGCTTCGCCATAGGGAAAGCCACTTGACCTGCAATTAAAGTAACTAGAAAGTGTTTATAGGTTTGGTTTCAGCGCTATCAATTTATTTGATGTTATTTAAAAATTTAATGTAAGCGGTTTTTGACAAACCATAAGAATTACTCTATACAAAATTTTATTAGAAGATTTTTAAGTGAGGCCATCTATGAAAAAATAAAAATTTATTCGTGTTAATTATAAGTTTTTATTTTAAACACTTGATTT
>JANCMA020572692.1:0-10016 GCA_024336925.2 Zoanthus solanderi
TTCGACTTTCACGCCAAGATCTGAGCCGTCGAGCGATTAAACATTAGCCTCTGGCTAGGAAGAATGGGCAACCACTTACTTCGCAATTGACATTAAATAAAGTATTTATTTATTTTATTTCATTCTATGCTATCCGTGCAGCAACTAGTGCTGCACCTCAAACTTTCCCCGCGCAGCTACAAAGATTTTTGGCTTTTTTTTTTTACTAGGGAAATGGTTCAGAGCGTTGTTTCTCAAACTAATGCTTATGCTTACATCCCTGTTGCTTATGGGAGTCATAAAAGCTACACCCGTTCGGATGGAAGCTAGAAGGATACATTTTCTGATGAGATCTATAGGCTCATAGCTCTTTTAATTTACCTTGGGTTAGTAAAAGTAGTGGGGAATGTGGATAAATATTGGAGCACCGCAACTTTATACCATGGCCTATGGGCTTGAAAAATTATGCCCAGGTTGCGGTTCTTGGCCCTTATGGCTTTCCTGCACATCGTGGCAACCCTCGATGAGTCTACTGGTAACAGGTTACGTAAGGTAGAAGAGTTTCTTCAGTTATTTAAAGCAAGATGTAAGGCCTTGTACCAGTCGAGGGAACATGTCGCTATTGATGAGCGCATGGTAAAGTCCCGACATAGGTCGCGCATCCGATAGTACCTAAAGGATAAACCCACAAAGTGGGGTATAAATTTCCAGTTTTGTTTTGAAACTGAAACATATTTGTTTTTGATGGCAGTCATACTTACTTTCGTTTTGGCTAGTTGCATTCTGGTGAATTTATTTGTTTAAGGAGGCGGGAAGGAAAATGCTAAGTTTTCAGGCAGGCGGTCTTTTTCTCCCTCTCCCCAATTTTTCATCCTAACAACAAGACCGCCAGCTACGCAGGCTATCAATACATGATCGCAGTGGATCAATCAGATCAGATTCTATCCACCCACAATGTGCAGCCAAAGTGTATGAGGTGGTGGAAAACCTCATTTTTCAATCTTATTGATATGGCTGTAATGAATAGTTATATCCTGTTCAAAGAACATCAGAGTAGGTTCCCTGATAATGAAGCTCTTAGGCGACCGTTCAAGTACTCATTGGTGTTCTACAAAGAGAAGCTTATTCGAAACATCTGTGATCTCCCTGAGAAAGCTAAAACTAATGAAAAGTTAAAAGTGCCTTTGATGTTGATCATTGTCCAATTTATTTGGAAGTGAAAAGACAGGGTGCGGTGTGTTTGAAGGAGGGAAGGGGTCGCAATTTAGTGTACTCCTTTCATCTTTTGAGATCTCCTCGCTCTGTATGTCCTCAAACATTCTTCCTTTTTCGATTCTGCCTGGTGTATTTGGTGGTTCCCTGTTTAATACTTCTTCAAAATGCTTCTCCCATCTTTTCTGTATATCTTTTTCCTTGGTAAGAATGATACCATTTTTGTCACTTCACACACTTTGCACTGATCTTTCTTATGATTCTGTATAACGTCTCTTGTTCTCTTTGCCTTGCTGCCATTTCTGTTTTTCTGATCTGTCTGTAGTCTTGATGTATTCTCTCTTTCCCCATCTACACTTTTGTTTCACTACTCTTTTCCAGTGTGATCTCTGCAGTTTCGTTGTAAGCTGTTTTACATTCATCCACATTGTACAGACATCCTCCTCATCTTCCATTCCTTTCAATATTGTGAATCTATTCCTTAGCTCTGTTCTGGATCTCTTTCTCCAATCACACTCTAAGTTTTCTCACATCGTATCTCTGGTGATCAACTGTGTTCGTTTTTATCGATCCTTTTCATCTTCAGTTGGACTTTGCTGATCACCAGCTGATGATCACTTCCAAAACTGCTTCTCGCCTTCCCTTTATATCCAAGAAAGATCTGTAATATTTTCCATTAACTAAGATGTTGTAGTCTACTTGGTTGCTCGTGTTGACGTCTGGAAATCTCCATGTATATTTCTGGATGTTCTTGTGTTGGAATAGTGTTCCTGCAATCTCGGAAAAGAAATGCCCAAAATTAAGAAAATAGAAAGATTGGTGGGTATTTATGGGGCTTTTCCCACTATTTTCCTTATCCCTCCCATTTAACTTATCCAACCTCGAAAAGCAAGCGAAAAAATTTTCCATTAAATAATGCCTAACAAAATGGCTTCCAAATTTGATATTTGTGCTTTGTTGCCTTTTCTTTACATTTTAAGTACATAAACTTCAATCCAAAAAGCACTGCCCTCCTGACATAAATGTAATTTTGATTTTTATTTAATTGTCACAATCTTTACAGGTTTTTTAAAAATGGAGAGCTTAAGCTACTCAAAGTTTACCACATTTTCTCTTTTTTTAGGAATTTCCCTAATAATTCAAGGATATTTTTTTTTTAGAAATTTTACCTGTGGTTTCTCCGCGGGTTGCTAAATACATTTTTGGCCTTTTAGTTATAATCTAGACATAATTGTGGGACGGTTGCTGGACATTATTGTAGGAAGGACAGCAACCATCCTCACTCACCCTCTGCTTTAGTTGCGCATGAGCACTTCCGCCTAAACATCGACATCGCTGTCCTCAGTGAAGTCCGATTCCTAGACACAGGCAGCTTCAAAGAGCACAGCGCAGGCTACACTCATTACTGGTCAGGCAAGCCTCAGCCAGGAAAACGCCTTTGAGGCGTGGGCCTCATGATCAAGAAGATCATAGCTTCAAAGCTGGAGAACTTACCAACGGGTCACTCTAACCGCATCATCTCCATGCGCCCAACAATGAAAACGAAGCAGTTTGTCGCTCTCTTCAACGTATACGTACTACCCGACTCTCCCCGGATCCTGCAAACAAAGGCAAGTTCTGCACAGACGTACACTACCTAGTAAGGAAAACCCTTGCAGAAGACAAGATCATTATCCTTGACGACTTCAACGCCAAAGTAGGCCGAGATTCAGAAGCCTGGAAACATGGCGTTGGGAACTGTAACGACAACAGGCGTATCCTGCTGGAGGTTTGCGCTGAGCTGCAGCTATAACTATCACCAATGCCATCTTCCAGCAGAGAGTCTCAAGACAACCTGGATGCATCCTCGCTCCAAACACTGGCACCTCCTAGACTACATCCTAGTGCGCCAACGAGACCACAGAGACGCGGGAAAAAACCTACCAAGAGTACTCCCCAACAGACTAGTATCTGCTGTTGCAGAACACCACCTCTTGGAGAGTCAGTGCGGCTTTTAGGCCAACAGGAGTACCACCGACATGGCTTTTGTTCTAAGGTAACGCCAGGAAAAACGCCGTGAACAGAACAAGGGGACTGTACATCACCGCCTTAGATCTGACCAAGCAGAAAAGGCCTATGGCAGATGGTGGAACGTCTAGGCTATCCCCCAAAGTTTCTCAGCATGGTCATGCAGCTGCAGGAAGATCAACGTGGCCAGGTCAGAAACAACGAGTTCTCAAAGCCTTTCCCGATCCCTTGGCCATCACCAAGGAAGCGTACCATCCACCCCACATTACAACTGGCGAGACAGAACTGAAGGCAGTCGAGCAGTTCACCTACCTGGAGTGCACCATCTCTTCAGTCGCAAATATTGACAAAGAGGTGGATAGCAGATTACCAAAGGCAAACAGTATTTTCGGCAGAATCTACAATCGTGTCTGGAGCAGCAAGCACTTGAACGAAAGCACAAAAATCAGCATCTACAGAGCCGTTGCTCTGTCTACCCTCTTGTATGGCTCCGAGTCGTGGGTCACATATAGTCACTACCTAGAACATACACATACAGTCACATGCAGTCACTCCTAGAACGTTTCCACCAATGGTACGATATCTCCGCTTCATCCTCAACATTCACTGGAACGATTACGTCACAAATGTTGAAGTGTTACAGCAAGCGGGGATCACTAGCATCAAGGCCATGCTGCTGAAAGCGCAGCTACGCTGGGGTGGGCACGCCTCAAGAATGGAGGATCATCACTAAGCAATATTGTTCTCTACGGTGAACTCTCCACGTGGTATCGCAACAGAGTAGCATCAAAGTAAGAATTCAAAGACATTCTAAAGAAATCCTTCTCATCTTGCCTAATCGATCATCGTCAGTTGTCAGTCCTTCCCGCTGACCGAGAAGCTTGGCGACACGCCATTAACCAGTCAATCGCCTCCTTTGAGAACAACCGCAGAGCTGCCGTTAAAGAGAAGCGCAGTAGAAGGAAGAACCGCATTGTCTCAGCACCCACCTCAGATTCGTAATACCCCAGTAGCCGCTGTGACAGAGTGTGCCTGTCATGTGTTGCCATTGTCAGCCACCAGCGAGCCTGCGCCAGATGTGGACAATGCCCTAAATCTTGGTTTGCAAAGCTAAGCCAAGGAGACATTATACTGTAGGCACTATTAGAGATTTCAATTAGTCCCTTTAGGCCATTAGAATTGATGTTATATTTTGTTTTTTATAAAAGAAGATAATTTTACTTTTTGATATTTTCTAGAAATATCAAAAATCATCGCTCAAATACTTGCAGAAATCTCTTGGATGCTCTATAAATGCATTTTCCGTGGTTTGATTCAAGGAGGTTCCATGATATAAGCGTATTTGAATATTTTTGGAAATTAAATATATAAAATAGTTTTTTTTTGGACACGAAATATTTGTTGAGGGATCTAACCATACTTCATATAAGTTATTTTCTAAATATGCCGAGCTTGACCTTGGTTTCGACCAACACAGATCCCTCTGATATTTGATTGGATGACCTGAAAGGTAACTATATCTGAGTGACAGTTACTAGAGTTTGATGCGTAGAATTGAGTGGCGGTGGTTTTAGTGACATAGCTGTCATAGCTGCCGAGCAACGACTCCCAAAAATGGCCACTTTTCAATTAAAAAGTAAGCAAGGGTCGGTCAATTTTGTCATACTTTCATTTTAAAACCCCTCATAATAGAAAGCATTTACATGGCGCCTGCTGGGAAAGCTTCCTAATTTGGTCACTGTGGGAACATGGGATCCCCCCCCCCCGTTCCCCTTAGAATCATGACAATCATCGCATCACTTAACAAAGTTATGATTTCTGTAAGTGAAAAGCACCAAAAAGTGACATAAAGAGTGACTGCATGAATCACATAAACGAATGTCATTTGCGGGCTAGTCGTTCGATTAAAGCTCTGCAGCCCTTTTCCCCCAAGGCAAATATGAGTCTGCCTTGTGGTTGCAGATTTTAAAAACGTTTCAAAGATTAACGATTCCTGCTTTTGGATCAAATAAAAGGTATAAAGGAGAATGTTTTTTTTTCATGGGATCTCCCTAACTGCCAATACATTTTTGTTGTAAGGAAGTATTTTTAGGGTTGGCTGTTTGGATTTTATATATAACAATTAAAAAGGTTGAAAGACATTTGCATTGCCTCTCCCTTTATCTACAATGTAAGAACTTCAACATGCCAACCAATCATTCAACTTTAGCAACGTAACCAAAAAAATCCTACTGAATTTAAAAATTTAATTTTGCAAGTCAACCAACGACCATATAAAACAGTTAATCCTTTCAGTGCCAGTTGTATTTTTAAATTCTCCGAACCTGAGCCCATGCTTTTCATTGAACAAATTTGAGAGAAGTTGACTTTTAATCTTCAGTAGTTGGCTTTGTTTGATCAATTATCATTTTCTCATCACCAAATTAAATGTAATATTTTGTATGTGTTATATAAGGAGAAGTTGGTTGTTGATAATTGACTGGCACTGAAAGGGTTAAAATTACTGGCCTGTGATTGTCTGATTAACGTTAAATTGTTCTTTAATTATCGTTTTGATTAGATCCTTATAGATGCTCCACATTGTTGTGTCCGAGTAAGACTGTAATCTAGTTAACCGTGCGGGACTAGAAACAAGTTAGTAGTTTTACGAATGAAAGAAGAGAAAACAATTTTTAAGCCCTTGGCCGGAATCGAACCCCACATCTTCGGTTTACTAGTTTTCTAGTAGTTTTACAGCCATCTTGGAGAGTTACTCGTGGAAAAGTTTTTAAAGTTATTAAGTGTTTAAAATCCTGAGAATCTTAACAGTTTAATCCGAAAATATTAAAGACACAACACATATGTGCTATATTGGAACATTAATTGACACTCTAAGCTAAGAATTTTTTTATTGCCAATTTATTAATAAAGTTGTAAAGTAATATCCAACGAACATAATAAAATAAAAAAACACTAAGATGAAAAATCAAATTAAAACTTATAATACTAATACCAAAAACAGTCAATTAATAAAGAGAAACAATTGCAAACATAAAAACGAGCTTCCTCTTATGGTTGTGGCGGGTTAACCTCTTCGATAATAACACGATTGTGACCATTCCAGCTTGTGTATGCATCACCGACAGAATATCCTACGCATGCGCCAACCTTGAACTCTACATTTACTACTCCTGCTTTAATACCAGAGCACAGTCCCTCGATGGTGACAGCTCGGTGGCTGTTGAGTGATATGCCTGCTGTGAAGTAAACTGCATCGATAGGAACAGGGCCGCTACACTCGTTTCCGTTGAAAGTGAAATACCAACGGTTGCATTTTCCGCTTCCTATCATTCGTATGTTACCTTGATAGACCACTCGGAGGTGAGTATTGGTGGCTTTCTTGTGAAATGCACAGGACTAAGCAGATTTGGAGAAAAAAAAAGTAATTGTTGCAGTTAAATTCGATGAGCGACTGGTCAATAAAAATTATAGGGCAGGGGGGTCCACAGAAGTAAAAACGACAACGCAAAATAGCGTCATCCATCCCCCCCTAGCTAACAATGGCATAAACGTGCTGACCAATCCCTTTTCCCAAGTTCAAAATTCCATGACCTATCCTTCTCTAAAATGTCATACAAAAATAGTTTTGCATGACAGGGCAACTATCTAATATATTACAAGTGATTTCTACATACTGTAGTCCTTACGCTTTTCCTTAAGGATTTTTGAAAGAGATTTGACTTATACAATTCAAGTCTTTTTAAGATTAATACTTTTTTAATATACTTGCATTAAATGCGTTTTACATGAAAAATTATAGGTTTAAGTATTGCAATTAATGCTATTAAACTTCCTTATGAAGCAATATGAAAGAGGAAAAAAAAATCTTGATATAAAGCCGTTAGCGTGCAAAGTGGTAATAACAAATCCCCATAAAATGCGCTAGAGTTTCTCTAGGTTTGCAAGTACTGAATGGGATGCGTTTTCACTGTCTACTAATAAATTATCATATTCTCTTTCATTGTAACTTGTTCATGTTTTAGATTCTTGAACCTTAAATGTTTTCTGTTTGGCTCCGTCTCTAACAGTATCTTCTTGAGGAACAGCTCCATTTGCAAGTGTGCTGTAAAAATGTCAATATTTTGGTTTTTGAAAACCATTTTGTGTTTTAACAATTTTTCATCATTAACTGATTTATAGCAAATTATCTTGATTATTACAAACAAACGTTATGGTCAGTAGCCTAGAACTGACTGTTAGCCTCACTCTAGTGTGCTCTGTTGTTGTTATGTGCCACTTGGTTTTGGTGAATAATTCAGTTTAAAGCTACAACTTCCAATAAAAGTTGTTACAAATTACTTAATGAAAGCTAAAATTCCAAATAAAAGCTACAACAACATGTTTTATGTATGTAAGTTTTAATATATTAACGTAGTAAAACATCCCATGAAAACACAACCCAAATTTACACAATGCTTCTTAATGTTATGAAATGCAGCACAAAATGTTTTGGAGGATATTTAATTCATTTATAGGCTAACTAACTGGAAAGAAGATCATTATTTCCTCTTTTATATAGAAAGAAGAAGCTTTATTGTACCCACTTACTAACATATAATACTTACGCAGTGTATTTCTGCTACATATTTAGGGGTACCAACCTCGAAAAGTATTTTGGTAGCTAAAAATGCTTGGAAGTTGGTTTACATTGGTGAATTTAAATCTTGTTCTTTGAGTCGGGATTTGTTTATTATTTAACGAATATAAGCCCAGAAAACACTTTAATAGATGAATCTGTTTAATTATGGTTTTATTATATAAAGACGAGTATGAAACAATGTTTTACAACCCACTTTACTTATAAACTAGTTTATATTAAGCAAAATAAGAAAATCGGCAGGAGTTGTCCAAATATAATGCTTTAGCAGGTATTGAATTAAAGTAACCAAATCTTAAGAACTCATAACCCACCCCAGTCAAAATAAAACCAGAATAACCAACCCCCGTCGTAAAATCAAAAATCTCGTGACTCACCCCCCTTATACTTACTAACCAGTTCCTTACAGCCAAAATAAAATTCATGATATGATGAACCACAATCACGGTCATACTAAACAATCTGCCACACTTGGAATATTTGATTTATAGTAACAAAATGATTTACGATCACATCCACAATGTAATACACGATAAAAAGATAATCAACAGTAACAATGTCATCAATATTAACAATGAAATCCATAGTAACAGTGTGATCCTCAGCAGCAATGATCTACAGTAACAATGTGATCCACAGTAACTGTGATCTAAGATAAAAGTGTGATTCACAGTAACAGTGTGATCCGCAGGAACAGTATGATCCACAGTAACAATGTGATCCACAGTAACATTCTAATCCACATTACAGTAACAGTGTGATCCATAGTAACAATGTGATCCAGAGTAACAGTGTAATCCACAGTAACAATGTGAACCACAGTAGTAATGTGATCCACAGTAACATGGTGATCCATAGTAACAGTATGACCCACAGTAACAGTGTGATCCACAGTGACATTGTGAACAACATTACAGGAACAGAGTGATCTACAGTAACAATGTGATCCACAGTAACATTGTAATCCACATTACAGTAACAGTGTGATCCATAGTAACAATGTGATCCATAGTAACAATGTGATCCAGAGAAACAGTGTAATCCACATTACAGTAACAGTGTGATCCATAGTAACAACGTGATCCAGAGAAACAGTGTAATCCACAGTAACAATGTGATCCACAGTAACAATGTGATCCACAGTAACAGTATGACCCCCAGTAACAGTGTGATCCACAGTGACATTGTGATCAACATTACAGGAACAGAGTGATCCACAGTAACAATGTGATCCACAGTAATAATGTGATCCACAGTACAGTAACAGTCTGATCCACAATTACAGTGTCATCCACAGTAACATTGTGATCCACATTACAGTAACAGAGTGAACCACAGTAACAATGTGTTCCAAAGTAACAATATGATCCATAGTAACAGAATGATCCACAGTAACAGTGTGATCCACTGTAACAGTATGATCCATAGTAACAATGTGATTCACAGTAACAATGTTATCCACAGTAACAATGTGATCCACAGTAACAGTATGACCCACAGTAACAGTGTGATCTACAATTGTTAATCTAAAACACAAAATCAAAGTAATAAAATCTTATTTTTCTTACATGAATCAAACCTTTGTCGGTGCCAACTCCGTTGTCAGAGCCATGGGTTGTCCATGTACATTGCTTCCAGTTTAATTCTGGAGTCTTCTCAAGCTAGTGAACGAAAGGTTTGCTGGACATAAATAGACTCCTATCACCAGTACTACCGTCACCATCACCACCACCACCACCACTGCTGCTGCTGCTGCTATTACTACTACTACTACTACTACTACTATTACTACTACTACTACTACTACTACTACTACTACTGCTGGTGCTGCTACTACTACTACTACTATTACTACTACTATTACTACTACTACTACTACTACTACTACTACTACTATTACTACTACCACTACAACTACTACTACTAACTTTCTCCTCAGGTAATCAAAAAGGTATATATTATCACGCTAAGTTTATAAGCAAATGTTTTACAAAGAGAAAATTCGTCACCTCCATCTAGTTGAAAACGTTATTGTAAGAGTTAATTTACGTAGCTTTATCTATTTAGTGTTATTGTTAATACAGATGATTGTAATTTTTTGTTTGTTTTTTTGTTTAATTATACAAAAATGTTGTAAAAGAAATGCTTTGGCAATATGTAATATGTATTATATCATGCCAAT
>JANCMA020572797.1:0-10016 GCA_024336925.2 Zoanthus solanderi
ATGATAACTATTCGATTGGTAAATTGTTTCAAGGCTAGAAAATCTTCAGGTTTGATTAGCTCCGAAAACTTCTTTTGGTGAGACTCAGTTTTTATTGGTTCCGAAGATTTCCTATTGTGGACAGCTTCCAGTTAACAGCTTCTGGTTAACAGCTTCCGGTTAACAGCTTTTAGGTATAGCAATGTGTCTACCTGCGCATGCGTGCAGTAGACACAAAAACTGCAGGCCTATGTAGTCTTTCGATGGTGTAATGAAAAATAAAAAGGGTTAAATAATCATCATCCAGTGTTGTGATCTGTCTGTTTCACTGAGGGCATTTCGTAGTATCAGCAATGTACTAGTGTACTGTATTTGTAGGTGAGTCACTTGTTATAAACAATCGAGAGAGTTGCAATTGATACAATTTAAAACACTGTCATGTGCTTACCTCTTATTATACTATGAAATTTTTTATGGAGTGAGACTGGGGGCAGAGGTAATTAAGCAAATACACTAGTATTGTGAGACATCTAGGGCAGTCTGGGGGCACTGATACTCCTCCAGAAAATCAATGTCTGATTTTTAGAAGTTCAGAATCGCTATTTCCAGCATTTTGATTGGAGTTTCGGCAAGAGTTAAACTTTCAGTCTCAGAACAGTATAATTATTCACTTATTAACCAGTGTCGAAAAATTCCTATAGCAACAGAATTATTTCTTGTGAATTAAGCTACATGGTTGTATATTCACAAGTGGAATTTTTAGCACTTTTTTTAACCTCCACCTGATGTTTATTCAGTTCAATGTTCATGCTTTTTCAAAATTATAAAAAAATTCTCTGTGTGTGAGATTTACCCAAAAGCAAATGCATGAGTCTCGTGCTCAATGCGTGAGAGTAGAGAGGCCTGCATGTGAACATAATATCCATTTGAAAAATGCACCATGTAAGTCTGCCTTCGATCTGTTCATATGTACAGTATGCATTACTTGTTATTACCATTGATAGCAACTTGCTTGTTGGCACTTTAATGTTGCCACTGGTAGCAAATGTTATCTTTTTTTGTAAATACAATAGATAAAATTTTACATAATGTGATATTGTGTATTGGCAACCTTAAATATGTTGATGTCTCTAGGGGCCTCAGAAGTAATGGACGAAAATATCACTCGCTTTTTCATCCTAAAATGATTTTAACTTTTAGCCAAAAGTTCTTCAGTTACTCCACTTTTATGCATAGACTTATGACAGAAAACATTTTCAGTAGTTGAAGTGATACCAGTAAATCTTTTAAAAGTTTTGTTCAAAACTGTTAAATGTATTTCTTGTTTTTCAGTCATGTCGAAAAGGTTCTAGCAATCTTATTCTTGAAGAAGTTGATGAAGAAGTAACAGATGAAATTATAGTATCAGGTAGATTGATGTTCAACTTTCTCTATGTTAGACAGTTTAGTCTATATCGGATTTGAAAATTCTGCAGTGTGTAAGGAAAAGGTGAACTGGGTTCTCAAAAGGGGGTAGATTCTGCTTGAGGTATGTAAAACTATTTTACATTGAAAGTAAACAATAAAAGTTATGGCATTATTAAAAACTTCTCTTACGTCCAACCCCACGAGTGGGAAACTAGGGCTGATAAACGAAGAAGATGATGATGATGATGATGATGATGATGATGATGGTGGTGATGATGATGGTGATGATAATGATGGTGATGATGATGATGGTGATGATGATGATAATGATGGTGATGATGATGATGGTGATGATGATGATGGTGGTGATGATGATGGTGGTGATGATTATGATGATGATGATGATGATCCGAAGTTTTTTTCACTGCAAAAAGAGATATAGCATTTGAAATGACCTTAAACTGTAGATGTCATTTCAGTTATCATAATTTGTTATTACTTAATTTTTATAACAAAATTCTTGGAAATCAACTCTAACAAAATAGGGGGACCACTGTCTGGAAAGTCTGAAGATAAATAAGGCCCCCTATCATCACCTCTTCATCTTCGTTAACATCCCTGGTTTCCCACTCATGGGGTTGTTTTAACCTGTTAGTATTATTGTATGTAAATTCAACAAGGTATACCTACTCATATTAAGCTTGCATTTTTATTTGCAAATAACAAGGTGGACACACCTTTCGAGAGAGAGCAGTAACTCCCCAGTATCAGGCGAGTGTTCCAAGAAGGGTAAGAGAAAGTCAAGAAAACAAAAGGGTACCGCAGAATGTCAGACCTGAGAAAAGGGAAAAAAAGGAAGAAAAACAACCCCAGCAACATATTGTAGCAGTGATGCAGCCATTACGACCTTTCTCACGAGAAAAATCCAAGGAAAAGATACCTATAGAGTTTCCCAAATCGGAACCAAAGAAACCGTTAGTGACCCAGGGGTCTGGGAAGGAAAAAAGGAACGTCATACCTAGACCTGTTGTGACAGTGGATCTACCTAAGGCATCCGTACCAGGTGGACAACCAATAACCCTGCAGACAGCTAGGGTATGCAAAATACCCTGTATTATACCCTTTATGACAAGGCATACATTTTTTCTATATAATACCAGGCGCGTAGCCAGCCAGTTTTTTCTGTCAAGCAGCCTGGATTCACAGGTTGATGAGGCTTTATCCGACAAATTTTTTATAAGTCAAAATGGAGACGAAAAAAAAAGCAAAATTTTTCTTTACAATGATGGATTAATTGGAAGCATTTCCAGTCATTTCAAAAGGTCTAAAGAAAGCTCTCTATCTGGTCAATTGACTTCACCAAGGACCAAGGCAAAGAAGGAACGTTACATAGTACAATGATTTCGAGGGACCATTTAGTCTGTCCTGTATCTTTATTTTCCGAAATGAAAGAAGTTGGATGAAGAAAAGTGCTAGGGTTTCAGAAAAACTGGTAAGCCCGGGCTTACAGGCTTGCAGGTAGCTACGCGTCTGGATGCACAACCTGAGTATCTTTTGATAGGTGTGGGCCATTTGCTACATCCAATCACTCGGGTAAAAATTAATGCTTAAATTGCTTCTTAGAGGTGTTTTCATCAGACAAGTTTATTCGAAACTAGTACTTTGTGAACGTACAGTAGCATCTTTTGTCATCTTTGAGACTTAAACTTCAGGGCCCGGTTGTTCAAAAGCTGATCAGCACTAACCCAGGGTTAAATATTTAACCCATGTTCTTGTTTCCAATCTTACAAGGCCGGATTTGAGCTGTAAGTTTGGTATTAACAAGTTTCATTCTTCGAAAATCCAAACAGTGTTCCTAAAGAATCATCAACCCAGCCCAGGGTCAGTTGTTCAAAAACCGATTAGCACTAATCCTGGGTTAATTTTTAAGCCATGTTCTTGTTTCCAATCTTACAAAGAAATTGTTGAGCTGTAAATTTGAGATTAACAAGTCTTATTATTTGAAAATCCCAGCAGTATTCTACAGGGTTCCTGCAGCTCAGAAACCAACAAAGTTAAGACATTTTAAAGACTTTTTAATGCTTATTTTAAGACTTTTTAATGCATATTTTAAGACTTTTTAATGCTTATTTTATAACTTTTTAATGCTTATTTTAAGACTTTTTAATGCTTATTTTATAACTTTTTAATGCTTATTTTAAGATCTTTTAAAGTCAAAGACCAATTAATCAACAAAAAAAAAAAAAATCAGAAAAGGAACCCTTAGTGAGATAACAATGCTTTCAAATTATATCGATGATAAACAAGATCACACCTTCACAAAAATCTATAAATTTTATAATCAAAAACCGAAAAAAACTTCTCTTGGGCAACGGCAGATTCAGAATGGTGTGGCACAGTCAATGCAGTGGCTAAAAAGGTAAAAGACGCGAACGTCCCTTTAACTAATTGCTCCAGATATATAAATTATGCAGAGAATACGTAAATGTTGTATCAAGATTTGGCTCCAAGAAAAACTCAGTTTCATTCACATTACATATTTAATGTCTTTTAAGGTCTCAAAAAGACGTTCTAGCATAGTTATAACCATTTTAGGGCCTTAAATCTGCAAAAACTAAAATAAAGATATTTAATGACTTTTAGATGATCCGCAGGAGCCTTGATTCTAAAAGAATCGTTCACCTTTTCTTAAAGAAGAAATTGCTTCTTGAATTTTTGTTTAACCCTGAGTTAAAGTTAACTAGCTTTTGAATAACCAAGTCCATGAACACAAAGTAAACGCACCATTAAGGGGTTTGTCTTGATCCCTGCTCAACATTGTTCCTGGCCTTACATCTTGCCTGATGCCTTTGGCCTTGGCTAACATGCGCACCACGACCGAGCAGTTGGACGACATAGATGAGTTAGCAGCAGCCTCTTCCAGCATTTCAAACTCTTCTAGTTCTTCTTCCTCCAACTGCCAAGTAAAAACAGGATTGCACTTGGTATTCAAGGTGTACATTTTCATAAACTAACATAAAAATTTAGTCCCAAGTCTTGCACTGAAAGTTTGGCTAAGTTCTGCAAACTTGGGGTGAATTTAAGAAATTACCATTGTCTAGAACACGTGATTTAATCAACTCTGGGTCAGTATGTTTGATCATGTGCTATATATACTTGTGAGATTAGGTTTATATCAGTTCACCAACGTGACCTTAGTGCCCATTTTGCAGGCAGCAAGTACTTAGTACTAGCACACACGTGCTATCTATACTTGTGAGATTATGTTTATATTAGTTGACCAATGTGACCTTATTGCCCATTTTAGTGATTGCGAGTATTTAGTACAAGCACACATGTGCTGTCTATACTTGTGAGATTAGGTTTACATTAATTGACCACGTGACCTTAGTGCCTGTTTTAGTGAATGTAAGACTAGCACACATTTACTACATATACTTGTAAGATTATGTTTACATTAGTTGACCAAGTGACCTTAGTGCACATTTTAGTGGCTGCAAGAACTTAGCAAGTACTAGCACAAATGTGCTATGTATGCTAAAGAGATTAGAATTAGATTAGTTGACCAACATGATCATAGTGTCTACGTATGTTTTATCTAAGCTTGTAATCATAGTTATCCGTCGCATGTTCTTCACAAATTTATTTCTTTATATCTTGACAGGCGATAAAACAGTACCTCCTGTTTTTTTTCCCACTCCTGTAACTTTTCTTGCAAGGAGGAAGCAACTGACAAGTCCAGTACCTCCAGCGTCTGCTTGTTTTGGCTCACTCTACTCATTCTAAAAATGATAAAGTTGAGGTCTTTGAAAGCAGAGCTGCAACGGTACAATTTCTTATGATAGGATACGTTAACACAAGTTATTTGAACTATTTGAAATTTTTGGAATTTTTCAAAAAATCTCAAAGCCTGTTACTTCGACCTTTTAGACTTTACAGATTTAGCTTTTTAACTAGTTCTAGGATGTGCTGCATTCAAGCTTTCCGATTGATCTCAGGCTCAAAATTTGCGTTAGCATGTTGAGAAACGTAAACGTAAACGTTAGCTACGACACCCTCTATTACGTGCGGCTCATCTGTCAAAATTTGTATATAACCGTATATTGGTAAAAACCCACATTTTAAACATTGATTTCTTTGCAGAGCAAACCACTTAAAAACCTTTTCTATATCTCACGAGTAGAGGACTTAGTTTTCCAAAACTTATCCTGGTCCTGGAAAGTCCATTTCCAATTTCAAGTGTCTAAAACCTGTAACCCAAATTTATGTGTCGTAACCGTAAGAATACAAAGGACACCAATATCGTAACAGGAAACATCATTAATTATTTTACTTTGTGTATGTGGAATAATGCTACAGTCTTGTTTCAGAGAACTATTGTATTTTGTGGTAAGTATGATATTAACTACAGTACAGAAAAGTAAAGATCCAGGAAGATTGATGGAGATATGACGAAAAACGTACACTAAGATGAAGAGGACACGGAATTAAAAAAAAAAAACAGGAAAACTACCTACAGTAAAAAGAAAAGAGCGACTCGTTAAGACAAAGAAACATCTTGATTCATTAAAGTATAAGAGAAAATAATGTTAATGTATCTAAAGGCGAGGTAAGGTGGAAACAAAACAACGAGAAGAAATATTATAATAAATTGTAATTAATACACACTGTATTAAAATGTTAATATTTAGAGAAGAAAAGTTTGGAGAAGATGGGGAATCTATAGAATGCTGTAACTGTAGCAATGGGTTTAATGACTGCAAATATGGATTGCAGCTCAAACGGCTGCAAGAAAAAAAATAATGAGAAAGGTATAAAGTTGAAAGGAAAATGATATCTGTTACAATAACTGTACCTTTCAGTTGGCGATACAGTAGTCTTAACAAGTGCTGCAGTTGATGGTGAAATCTTATCTACTACCGTAAATGATGCTACAGAGTTAAAAGGACCAATGACACGAGATGCCAGCACATTGCTACCATATGACTGTTTGTTTTCTGGAGCAGCACTTGAAGCAGGTGGAGTAGACTTTATGGCCAGCTTTCTTGTCATTTGCTGAAACATTCAAAATTAAGACTTAGCTTGAGTTTAAGATTCTGTTGAAAAATGTAAACAGACCTGTGTTTAAGCATAAAGGATTTCATTTTCAAAAGCCATAATTTATACCCTACACTTTACGATAGATGTGTGTGGGTTATTTTAAGTCTCTCAATTTCGGGTCAGGAGACTGGGTTTACGATTTAACGTACTTATCTGAGAAGATGCGAAGGTCTAACCATTTGAAGATATTAAAGCAATGGTAGCACTTCTTCTCAATTATTTTAATACCCTGAGTGTTGGTCAAGACGGGAATCAAATCCGAGCCTCCTGCATGGTGGACTGGCACCTAACCAATTAGGCTAACCAGGCAGCGGTCTTCCAGACAGTTAAGCTATGTCCTCGACATTCTTTCGTTCTTTACCTATATTAACAAGGACACTTTACCAGACTTAAAAGTTTAAGCAAAGGGTCAACAGGCTAAACACTTGGTCTTGCATTACTACAACCCTTAGCAACTATCATGCACTCTCGTGATCCAGTTTGAAAATGTTTAAATTTTATTCTTGATGAGAGTTTGAAACGCTTTTTAACTAGTTAGATAATCATATACATAACATCAGAAAATTTCTGGTCAGGTACAGTAAGTAAAAGTGTCCCAGCTCCAGCAGCCAGGTGTTCAGCAACCCCTTTTCAAGCTTTATCTGTCATGTGTCAAGCAACACGGATAAACATTTGGATTTCAGCTGAAGCCAACTGTAATGGATAAACATCCTTGGGAAAAAGGGAGAGTTCCCCATCGTCACCAATAGCAAACGGGCAACACTCTTAAAACTAGAGGTTACTCACTTTGAAGGGGTTGTCTCACTTCATTAAATATATCAACTTAGCCTAGTTGATGAGGCGGCAGTCTTCAGGTTTGGAAGCTCGGTATTGACACCTTGCCAGACCAAACCTAAAAGTCTAATAATTTAGAAAGTGCTGCCTTTGCTCTGTGGGGAGAAAACCAACACATATCATTCGCAAAATTGGATGTGTGTACTGGATTAAACTTATGTACAATATTAAGTATCAAAATAATTCACCAATTTTATAAACATGAAATTTGTAAGGCTGGCCTAGTGATCATCAGTGGTGCCTCCCACCTCTACAATCTAGGATTGAATCCAGGGCTCTGCACGTGGACTGAGATTTATCGATCTCAATGTTACTCAGGGGTTTTATTAAGGGCTGGGCACCAGGCAAATTGACCGACTGTGAAGACGGCTTTGCCCAGCTGCTTTTAGCATCCTGCAACTGTAAATTTTTAATATTTTTAAGGCTTTGCATAAACTTTGCCTGGGTGCCCAATCGAAATGCCATCCTGCTCCAAACTTTAATGAAACGGCTGCTAACTTCGAAGTTTTTTCTCTGGGTAATCCCGTTTTCCTCCCCTGCAGTGTCGACTTTCACAAGATCTAAACCTTCAAACAATTAAACTTTAGCCTCTGCCTTGGAAGAATGGGCAACAAAATAGACATTAAGTAAAGTATTTATCTTTATTTACAAGCTTCACCTTGTGCAGTGTTTGCTTCATGTGGCTTGCATCTGAAGGTTTGTTCTTGTTTTCTACTGGAAAACCATTGGTGACTTGTTCTTTGTTGGCTGAAATCCTGCTTTTAACTTGTGCTTCGCTTTTGCTCAAACTTCCTTTAGTGTTTTTTGGTTGTGATTTAGCTGATTTGGGTTTCAATCTAAATCTTGCCAGTCCTTCCCCTTTCCTCAGAAATGTTTTGGTGGCTTTAGGTAATTTTTCGCTCTTGTCTGTGTTTGCCTGGATCACAAAGAAAAAAATTCTTCAGCCAAAGGGGGATGGGACAGTATTGGTTTATATTGTAGTTCATCACATAAAGGAAGCAACAAGAGATAAACTATCTACTGTATTTTTCTCCAACATTTCTAAGTTTTATTGATAAAACACTTCCTTGCACGCCATTTCATTATTTGAAACATTCAGCCTACCAGTACATCATGCATAATTACTCTAATGAAGTGTGCAAAAAAAAGGAAAATTTCTTCACATTGTTTTTGCACTTTGGTTGAGGAAATTTCAAAACCAGTCTTTTGATTTAAACCTTAATTCTCTTTTTACTACCACCTCTGACTAACATTTATCAGTTGCATGACTTAATAAATTCTAGGTTGAAATGTTAGATCATGGCTAGATCTAATTTTCAGTACCAAACTTAATTTTGTTGTAAGTCTTTGTTTTTGCAATTGTAGATTACTGATTCTGACAAATAGAAATTGCACAACAAACCTATTTAAATTGTGAAACAATGACACTTGGTGACCTTTGAAAATGGTAAATGGGTTTAATTTTTCATTCCTGCAACTTTTCCCTGAGTCAGGGAATCATCTATGTATCAACATTTTTTATAAAATAATTTGGATAATGTGTGCGTTTTGATTGATCTACAAGTGTGCTTTCATAGCACTATGAAGCACAAAAATGGTGTGAGCAATGTAGTTTGACTAATAGCGAGTTGTAAGAATTCACAGTACGTGCATCTCTTTCTTGACAATGAAAATAACAATTTTATAAAAGAAATATAACATTTTGTCCTTGCCTCCATAGCCTATTGAAAACCTCAGCAGTTTGTGAGAATTCTCGAGCAGGTGAAAACCCTCGACTGTGTCTCAGGTTTTCACTGATCTGCTCTCGAATTCTCCCAATTGTTCGCCTTGGTTTTCACCAGGCTACAGGCACGGGAAACATGTTTTGTTTGTTAAATGTGTACAGTAGTTTCACCTTCATGAGATGTTAATAATTTTGCTGACAAACGGATTAATCTTTTTTGACAGAATATAATTAACTAGTACTGCATCTCAGAGCCAAATTATTGAATCTTTACATTAAACAAAGATTTGTTTGAGTTTTAAAGTCAGCAGTATGTGGAAACACACACTGAGGAAGCCTAAGGAACAACATCGCACGACATGCTCTCAGATGGAACTCCCAAGGAGGGCACAGGCCATGCAGACCAAGGACCATTTGGCAAAACTATTACTGGGAACACATAGAGACAGCTGTGTTGGACAGGAGGAAGTGGAAGAAACTTCCTATAGATGCACTACTTGGAGTGAAAATTTTTAAGTCAAGTACAAGTCAGTAACTGGGAAGCTGTACATGGATTGAGGTATTTTCTAGTTTCCTTGTGAACTAGCAGCTATGTGGTTGGCACAGTTGGTAAGAACGCTGCTTTGTAACCACAAGGTCCCAGGTTTGACTCCTTACTCTACTGAAATTTCCACCCATCCTCTCAAGTGAATGAGTATCAGTGTCTGTTGGGAGCTAACCTATGATGGATTAGTGTCTCGTCCAAAGCTTGGTTGTTCAAAGATGAGCTGATTACTGCAAACCCACAGTTAAGTTTTTAACCAATGGTCTTGTTTCCTACCTTACAGAAATGGAATTGTTCTGTTAACTTGGGATTAAAAAGTTTTTTCCTAAGAAAATTTGAACAGTATTATTATGCAGGGGTCGAAATTCCCACAAGCTAACTCGCTAAATGCGAGTAGAATTCTCATTTATCGAGTGTGAAAAAAAATCG
>JANCMA020572904.1:0-10016 GCA_024336925.2 Zoanthus solanderi
AACGGATTGCTCCAGAAAACTTTGCTACGGGCTGCCCACAGGCAGCCCGTAGCTTTTTGTAGCGTTAAACCGAGAGTTTCTTTGATAAAAACTCGTTAATAGTTTCTTCGGCAGGTATTTCCATTTTCTTCCGCAATCGGTTACGGGCAGATTCTATGCTGCGGACTTCCCGAAAAGTGATAGATGAAATTTCTTTGGTGGATAATCCGATGTACAACATCGCGCATAGCCGTTTTTGTCGGGTGGTAATGCCCGGACAAACGACATCCAGTTTGTCGTAGAATGAAGGATGTACCTGTTCAAAATAATAACGAAACTCTTGCCAGTTGTCAGGGGCGCAATGTTGCCGCAACTGGGTAAGAATTTTGCGCAGACGTTCTTTGTGCTGTTTATCGCGCGGATTCAGTTCTAATAGGACTTGTTTCAGTTCTTCGCAAATATGAGCGTAAAATTCATTGTCTTTCGTGTACGATAAAGCATAGCTTGATAGTTCCCTGTTTTTTTGGTCTATTGTCTTATTCAGTTCTTTCTCTTTTATCTGTTGCAGCTCTTTTTCTTTCTCCGACAATGCTATTTGCTGCATGGCGAGTTGTTCCTTAGTCTTATGCAATTTAGCCCTTAGCCTCATGCGGGTAACTAAAAAAATGATTATGATGACAAGGACAAACAGGGCAATGGCAATTGCGGTCATGCGCCTGTCAAGGCGTAGTTTATTCAATTGCATCTCATTGATGACAAGGGCATTTTCGCGCAGTTTCTGTTCGCTGCCGTATATCCGCTCTAAATCGTTTATCCGCCTCAAATCATTGGCTACAACCAAAGAGTCTTTTAGGATGGCGGCGTAGTTTAGTAAGTTATATGCCCTTTTGTAATCCTTTTTCCGTTCATAATAGTGGGCTAAAGAAGTGTATGTGTTAACCTTCAGGTCGCTGTTGAGTATTCGTGGCAAATCCTGTTCGGCAGCTTGATAGTAAAACAAGGCAGAGTCGGTCATCCCTAATTTCTCATAAGTTGCCGCCAGCATGTTGTAAACCTGTATCAAGTCGTTTATATTGCCGGAATTACGTTGGTAATTCATGGCACTTTTCAGGTATGAGATTGCCAAATAAAATTCATGCGTGTTGATATAGAGCGAAGCTATATTGCTTTGCATAAAATGGTACATATATGCGTCTTTTTCCTTATCTATCAATTGTATGGCGCGTAAAGCATAATCGAGAGCTTCTTCATTGCGTTCTTGACTTTCGTAAATCCCTGCCAGATTGTTGTAATTAAGCACCATTTCTTTCCTGTCGCCTATCATCGTATTTATTTCGAGTGCTTTTCTCATATATTCCTCGGCTTTCGACATATCGCGACGAAAATATGCGGCTCCAATATTATTGTATATTCGAGCCATGCTTGAAGACCTGCCATATTCTTCTGCAATAGAAAGCGCACGGTGGTAATACTCCATAGCACTGCTCCACATTCCGACTTCTTCAAAAGCTGCGCCGAGCGGAATGTATAACCGTAACAGAGTGATTGGCGAGGCTTTCTCTTGTTCCAACGTGCCTGCTATCATCGAAAATAGTTCAATAGCCGACGATTGCCGACCTTGCTGCCTTAAATATTCGCCAATATCGTTTATGGCAAATGATAAAAAAATACTGTCGGAAAGATTGCCCAGTTGACTGATGGAATCTATCTTTTGGCTTATCCTTTCGGCATTCTCGTCATTCGATTCAATCAGCTCTCGGCTTTTTTCCAAAACTGCGTTCCGCAATGTGTCAGACAAAGCATTTGCCCTCAAATAACAGAATGATAATAGGAGAAAAACAGGAATATAGCGTAGTAACGCATATTTTTTATGATTTAAGAGATTCATATTGGTTGCTATTAAAAAAATAACTCGTGCAAATATAATAATTGTTCGTTATATCCGCCTATTTTGTCTCAATTTATAATAATGCTAAATAAAGAATTAAGAATAAACGGTAGCATAAACTATTGTTAAACAATGTACTACATATAAATGCAGTAGCGATTTTATATGAACCGTTTAAAATGCCGTAGTAAAGCAATGGTATCTATTTGGCAATAAAAAATATCGCTTTATATATTTGTGATAACTTAATTCATCAAAAGCAAGCAATATGAAAAAACAAAACCTAAACAGATTAGTCATCGGATTTATTGCATTGACAAGCATGTTCAGTTCTAAAGCAGACAGGCTTGTCCTTTTTGAAGAGTTTACAAATTCCGGCTGCGGACCTTGCGCGAAGTTTGCGCCGGGAGCGGATTCGTTGCTTATTGTCCGACTGGGGGATGTGGTATCTATTAAGTATCATGTTAACTATCCAGACCCACGAGACCCGTTTTATCTGAATGAGCAAGACAATTTGGATGTTCGGCGGAATTTTTATGACGTGTCGGGCGTTCCTTCTGTCATATTGGACGGAAAGCAGATTAGTGCTTCGGTTCCTGCCATATCTAACAAAATAGATGAATTGAAAACCGGAAAACAAAAGTTGTCGTTGAAAATGGAAAATTCCATAACAGCAGGCAATTTAAATCTTAAAGTAAGCGTAAAGCCACTTGAGAGTTATGATAATGAAAATTTAAGGCTGTTCGTTACCGTCATTGAAGAAGAAGTGATATTTGACAAACCCACGTTAAACGGCGAAACGGAATTTCGTGGGGTATTAAAGAAATTTCTGCCCGATGCCAATGGATATAATTTAGGGAAATTGACCGATACGAACAAAGAATATATTTATGAGACTTCATGGCCTGTCGCGGGATTCTATAATGAAGACCAACTCGCCGTAGTAGCGTTCGTGCAAGACATTGTGACAAAAGAGGTATACGAGACGGCTTATGCTCCCAAACAGACAGATCAGACGGAGGCTGCTAAAGTTGTTTTAGTACAAGATACTCCTAACAGGATTTGCTCACCCTATTATTCGGCAAAGGTATTGTTCCGCAATACAGGCAGCAACAACATGACGACGGCAAATATTTGCATAGATATAAACGGAGCGGTACAAAAAACGCCTTGGACAGGCAACCTTGCCTATTTGGAGAGCGCGACGATGGTTACGCCGACTTTTACCGACTTCAAGTTGAATGAAGAAGGACAGACCAACGTGGTCAAGGTGTATGTGAGCGATATCAACGGCACTCAGGCACAAAGCGCAAAGACAGAATTGACATTCGATAACGCGATAGAAGCGCAAGAATCGGTGCAGCTTACGTTGTTTACGGACAATAAGCCCGAAGAGATAAGTTGGAAATTGTATAATTCTGTCGGCGATGTGGTCGATGAGGGCGGTTCATATACTGAAAAGAGAAAATTCATCAAGACATTCTTGAATACAAAAGAGGATGATTGCTATATGCTCGAATTTTTAGATAGCGGAAACGATGGAATTAAAGGCGATTTCGGTAACGGGTATTATAAACTTGACCAATATCTGTCGGATGGGAAGCATAAGATGATATTACAGGGCGACTATGCCGGTGGAAAGCATCAGGTGTTTTTTAAACTTAAAAATTCTTCTGCCGTAGCCAAGACATTTTCAAACGACCGATGCCGATATTCATCAGCAAACAAAAGCATAGAAATAAACGTGTCCGGCTGTGGCAATCTTACAGTGACTGACTTGATGGGACGTACTGTATATGCGCGCATGGTAGAAGGAGTCGAGAGCGTTAGCCTAAAAGAATTGCATGGCATTTACATCGTTACTCTCACAGTCGGCAAAGATGCTTATACCCAGAAAATAGTGATTGAATAACCATCTACAAACTTAAAATATTTACTCCTATGAAAAAATTCTTTCTTATTCAAGTTGTTTGTCTGTTAGCCTGTTGTATGCCGGCTTATGCAGCGTGGAATACCGATGCAACGACAAATTTTAAAATTTCAAAAGAAGGCGACCATAGCCAGACATCTGTCATAGCTCATGAAACAGCCGATGGCAAGATTTTCGTTTCATGGTTGCAATGGGCTGACGGAATGAATGCTTACATCAAGCTCCAGTTGCTTGACAAGGATGGCAATCCGCTGTTTGAAGATGGTGGCATATATGTGTCGAAGCATCAAACGCCCTCATGGACGGGTGGCTACGACATGAAGGTTACGCCGGACGGCTGCGCCGTTATTGCTCATAGCGATGCCCGTAACGATGATACGCGGATGGCATTTGAGCCTTATGTCTATAAAATAGATCAGGAAGGCAACTTCTTGTGGGGACTTGACGGCATAGCCATGCCTACGATGGAAAGCGATGCCCTTCGTCCGCAAATCGGAGTTACGAATAAGGGTAATGTCATTGTCGGTTATAATGACTTGTTTGGAGAAAATGGCGTGTGTTATTCCATGATGAAAGTAAATGAGGACGGGACGCTCGGATGGGCTATGCCGTTGCATCTGGATGGAATATTCGGGTGCTTTGCACCTTGTGGTGAAGACGACCTATATCTTTCCATTATAAAAAACGGAGCATTGAACATTTGCAGATACGACTCTTATGGAGAAGAAATTTGGAATCTTGTCGTGGACAATCGTGACATAAATGCGCGCACCGAAATTTTCCCAATTTCCGATGGCAAAGGCGGCATTTTCCTGCCATATCAACGCTACATCAACCAAAGCGTTTTTTATACCTGTCTTCAACATGTTTCTGCTGAAGGCGAGCTTCTGATGGGATTAACAGGTTTGGATTTAAGCACAGAGGTCGGACAACATTCATCTGCCGGCATAGGCGTCAATCCTCAAAGAGAAGAGCTTGTGGCATATTGGAATATGTCGTTTGCAGATACAAATACGTTGAATGTACAAAAATTTTCCTACTATGGAGACCCCGTATGGGATAAGGAAGTACATCTTGATTCCATGTATATGTGGGGATATGCGTCGGCTGATGGAATACTTTTGGACGATGGCAGCAGCATATTGATTTACGGCGACTACAAGGGAAGTGTGGATAAAGCCCTTACGGTACGGAAAATAGATAATGAGGGCAAACCCGTTTGGTGCAAGCAATTGGGAGTGACGTGCGACATGGGACGTCCTGAAGCTATATTCGATGCAGAAGAAGTTTTCGTATTTTGGAACGATTGCCGTGAAGATGAATATAGTTCTGATGGAAGCGGTTCCATATACGGTCAAAACATCTATTATGCAGATGGCAGTACCGGGAAATCGGAAGTTAAAACCCTTAAAGCCGATGTTGGCATGAATATTACATTCGATGGCAGCAAGTTCAATGTAACAGCTGCCGAAGACGGTATGTTCTACCTCTATACTACTTCCGGAATGCTTGTTAAATCAATTGCCGTAAAAGCGGGTACGACCGATGTTTTGGCAAATGTTCCTGCCGGAATATATATTGCCAACGTAACGTCCGGAACCCAAAATACACGCATGAAAGTAATCATCAAATAAAAATGCTTATGAAAAAACTATTATCAACGTTGACAGCTGCAACTTTAATTAGTTTAGGCGCATCTGCTCAATATTTCGGAACGCCTTTTTATGTAGAGGGTTTCGATACGCAAGATGCCATCAATGGTTGGACTATAGAAAATACTATTGCTCCAACGGCAGGATCAGCATCATGGCATCTGAGTACATTAGAAGATATAGGAGGCAACTACAATGGCGTGGTAGAGAGCAGTACGGGGTCATTGGGCTTTGATATTAAGGAAGGCGATAAAATACAAACTACCATCACCTCGCCTGTCATCAATACAGGGGGAAGGGACGGACTTGTGGTAGGATTTTCCGGATACGATTTAAGGTATATATATAGTAGTCATGGTATTACTATTTTCTTTGAGGTGAAAGCCACCGACCATGCCGAATGGACTGAAATCTATCGAACCAATGCGACAGGCGAAAGTCTTGCCGTATGGGGCTGGACTGGGATTTCCATGAATCTCGGTACAGAGTTTGATGGCAAAGACCTTCAATTGCGATTTCGGGTAGAGGCTGCCGAATATACAGGTTCGGGAGGCTTTGCCGCCTTTGACGGCGTATATGTATCGCAGAAACCGGCTGTCGATGCGCAAGTGATAGCTATAACTCCGAGTGACGGACAAAAGGCTTTTGGAGCGGAAGAACCCATTTCGATTACAATTAAAAATGGAGGACGCAACGTGCTCGAGAATTTTTCTGCCCATTATCAAATCAATGATGGAGAAATCATTACTGAACCCGTAGCCACTCCCATTGCTCCCAATGCCGAGCTTGCTTATGATTTTAAAGCAAAGGCAGATTTATCGACTGCGGGCAAGACTTATAGCCTGAAGGCATGGATAACCGCAGAAGGCGATGAAAATACTTCTAACGATGCCATTGTGGCAGAAGTTGTCAATATCATAGCTTCCGTTCCTTATAGACCAACATTCTGGACAGGTTCAAGAGCGGACGATGACAATTGGAATGCGCCAAGAGACGGGCAGACAGGCCGTTATTGGTCGATTGGCAGAAATTCCGACCGTACAGCCGGTATATGGAGTGTCAACTCATCAACCAATGGCGACTTGAATGTATATCTTATAAGCCGTCCTATCTATTTCGAGGGAGGGACTGCTTATGGTTTGAATTTTGAGGCATTTATGGGTTCGGCTACTGTTGCCGGGGCATTGGATGTTTACTATACTAAAGATGAAACCGCAGCGACGGGAATGAACCTGATTTATTCAAACAACATGCTCGGCGTTGATGTTACCAAAGGGACTTGCTCCTTCACTCCGGCGGAAAGCGGTGCGGGCTATCTTGTTTTTGTAGCGCGTACTCCAACCGCTTCGGCTTGCCGCCTGACGTTGCAAAACATAGCTGTTACCGAGCTTGCTTCTTACGATGCAAGCATCGTTGCCATTACGGCACCTGTCTCCGCGAAATATGAATATACCAATAGTGAGGAAGTGAAGGTGATGATTCACAACAATGGATTGAACTCAACCGATGGCTTGAAGGTAACTTTGTATGTAGATGGGCGTCCGGTGGCAACAGAAAGCGTAATGGCTATCCTCAGTGGAAATGATTACGAATATACATTCCAGACCAAAGCGGATTTAAGCCAAGGAAGCAATGGCCACACGATAAAAGTAGCCATAGCATGGGATAAGGATGAGGATGCAACCAATAACGAAGCAGTGCTTACGGTTACAAGCGATGTGGTGTCGCCCCCATATTATGTAGATACATATACCAATGATTACAGCACGCATTGGACTATGGTGGATGGAAACCACGATGGCTTGACAGTAGCCATAATTAATGTTTTCGGTAACGACAACATAGAGTATAGTGCATCAGCTGACAATATAGCGGCTTCTACGGATGAATATCTGTATTCGCGCCCGATACGCTTGTATGCCGGAAAGAAATATAGAATTACTCCTCGCATCATCGTGCAAGGCGAGAATGAAGAGTCGCCTAATTTCTATCATATAGCAATCGGGTTATATACAAAGACAGCAGATAATACATTCGAGCTTGCCAAAGAAATTCATGAACAGGATTATTATTATTGGGAAACTTATGATTATACTGTCGCAATAGATAAAGAAGACATATATTATGTAGGATTCCATATCACAAAAGAGACAGAAAGCAACTATTATTTCCGCCTTAACGAGTTTGGCATTGCGGAGACGAGCGATAATGATATAGCCATAGATGCGGTTTATATTCCCGGTACGCAATTGTCTGCATACAATACCTTGCCATTAGGCCTTAATGTGTATAATAATGGTATAAATCCGATTGAAAGTTTTAAAATAAAAGTTTCATCGGCGACATTGGGTAGTAGAGAAGAAACCATTACGCTGGCTACGCCGCTTGAACCTCAGAAATATGCAAAAGTGTATATGAAAGAAGAAATCACTTTCAACAACACGGAAACGGAAGAACTGACGGTAGAGGCTCTGCTCGAAGGCGACAATGTGTATTCGAACAACGTGAAGTATTACAACATAGAACGCATAACGTCATTGGAAGTTCCGGTTGAAATACCTTTTGATAAGGATAATAGAGGTTGGTTGGCATTGGATCGCGACCAAGACGGTCAGGGATTTTCTTATTATAGTTGGTATAATGGCTATACCGTGGATTTAACTCCGGATACCAGAAATGACCAATTTATCAGCCGCAGCATAAAAATGGCAGCGGATAAGACCTATCAGGTTTCCTTTACTTTCACAGCAAATGATTTTAATAGGAATGACGAAGTATTGGAGGTCTTTGCCATCAATTGTGCTACTTTGGAGAAAACAAGAATCTCAGTCCTTTCCTGTGAAAAAGGCTATTATAACTATGACGGCGATCAGTATATTGGATATGTATCTGTTCCTGTGGATGGTGAATATTCTATTTTGTTTGAAGCCTTGCCCAATTTGGACAAGAGCGCGTATGAATCGATAATTGTCGGCGGCACTCTTTCTGTTTCTGAAGTCGCAACAAAGCCCGATATAGAGCTTACGGCCATAACAACGCCAGCTGAGGACGGCGTGTTGACAGCAACGGAGACTGTAACCGTCGCTTATAAAAATGCGGGCAGCCTCTCTTTCGCAAATCTGCCATTTACTTTGAGTGTCGGCGATACCACATATTATGCAACGATTCGCGAAACTATTGCAGCCGGAGCGGAGGGTTCTGTTTCATTCAGCAATGTCAACCTGAATGAGCCGTCGGATTATGTCCTGACCGTAACGGCAGAGTCATACGCAGATGCTACGATGGAGAACAATGTTGTCAGCAAGACCATAAAGAGCTTGCCAATCGTGGAATTGGAGCTTGTTTCGATTGATTCGCCTAAGAGCGGCGAACTCGGACGCGAAGAGCTGGTTGCAATCACCATTAAAAACAATGGCAAAGGAGTGGCTTCACAAATTCCGGTAAGCTATGCTGTAAAAGACATGAATAAAGCGGATGCCCAATCCGTCATTGTAAATGAGGTGATTGAAGATTCAATAGCTGTAGGGGAAACGATGCAATACACCTTCGCTGCTCCGGCTGATTTTTCTCATGAGACCTCTTATAGCATCAGCGTAACCGTGAATAAAGAGGGCGACACGAACATCGACAATAATACCATATCTACCAATATAGCATGTTCGCATAAAGATATGGATGCCGGTGTTGCCGCCATCGTAGGACCGACCGATAAACTTATGACAACAGAAGAATATCTTGTTATCACGGTTCAAAACTATGGTGAAAATGTTTTGTACGATGTGCCAGTGAATGCCACAATCATGAAAGACGAAATGGAGGTTGCTGCCCTAACAGGTCTGGTGCCTGAAATAAATGCCGGCGAGAGCGTAGATTATACGTTTACAGCCCCGGTCAACCTTTCGGAAGGCGGAACTTTCGCAGTTACGGCATCGACGGCTCTCGAACGCGATGTTAACAAAGGGAATGATACCATACAGGGTTCGATTTACGGCCTTATGATAGATTGTGGCATCGATTCGATTATATCGCCTGTCAACGGCTGTATTGCCGGTGAACGGGAAATCACTGTCATAATCAAAAACTATGGCGACATAGACGTTACGGATGTTCCTGTACGCTTCAAAACCGGAACAATGCCTCAAACCGGGCAATACAAGGGAACTATCGCCGCCGGCAGCAGTGTGGAATATACATTCGGCACTAAATATAATTTCAGGGAAGGGCGTACCTACAACCTCTCTGTTTGGACTGAATATGCTGAAGACATGAATGCAAGCAATGACACTTGTATGGCGGAAATCAATGCAGTGAGCGGCGTGAATGGCATCTATGCCGATGGAGACGCGCATATTTACGTAAATCGTAACGGCATTGTCATTGATACGGATAAAGCAGACGGAACGGTAATGGTTTATACTGCGACCGGAGTACTTGTTGCGCAAGTATCCATGACAACAACCCAAACAACTGTTTCGGTTAAACCGGATGTTTACGTAGTGAAGGTTGAAACTCCTGATGGCGTATCAGTACGCAAAGTCCTTGTTAAATAGTAAGATTTATTCTAATT
>JANCMA020573012.1:0-10015 GCA_024336925.2 Zoanthus solanderi
GCAAATTCACCACGCTTTGTAAATAGCCAACTGGTTTGCCTCCTACCAGTTGGGATTCTTAACTGGGAGAGAGGGGGGTTTTAACATGACACTGAAAAGCTCCTTTAAGAAAGTTGTCATTACGTATTTATTGTTATTTATTATTTATTTTTATTTTATTTGCCTGATTTATTTGCAAAGATCTCGCAGCCCAAGCTTAGTTTTGACCTCCTCTAATTAAATTTACAGAGACAGTTTGTTAAATAAAAAAATGGTTATTCTCGTTTGCTACTCATTAGAAAGTTTAGCTTTAGTCTCATTGTAAATAATTCACAACAAAACATTTTTATGTTTTAGACGAATCTGTAAATATGAGTGAGGTCCTGAACCTTTCTGCGTCATCTTCAGTTATGTCCGCCATTGGAGGACGTGTTACTCCCTCCTCGTCTCTTGGGCGCCAGGCCCCCTTATCTACGGCGTGGGCAAGAGAACAGGGTGACCAGTCTCCCCTGCCAGGAAGCCCGGACCGACGAAATCGAAGAACTCCAGGGCACTCACGTAATTCAAGTTTAAGTCGTAAAATTAGCGGGGAAGTAATGCTGAAAGGGTCTTTGAAAAGATCTGATGGAATGCCCGAAGCACAGTTGACCTATCTTCCCCCAGCTGTGCCTCCAAATAAGGAAAATTGGATCCGAGACGAACAGGTCTCATCTTGCATGGTTTGTCACGAACAGTTTAGCATGGTACGTTTTTAGGTTGATATGGCAAGGATTTAGTTGGAGGTTAATTATAAATTTTCTGCGAGCAAATGGAACCAATTAAAGTTTTATTTAAGATATATATGGTATAAACCCATAACGTCACTCTCTGTATCTGAAAAAATTCCTTTGTTATGTGTACCACTGTATAATTCTATGTTCTGAGTAACTGCATGGTGCTGTTCTTTTCTTACATATTACCTTAGCTTATGTGGAGCATAGGCAGTCGCATTCGACCTTGGGCCATCTTGCTGACATCGGTTCCCCTGTCCCTCCATCTTTCTTTGTCTCCTTTTCATATGTCTTCTTCAACTGTTTCTTGGCCTCTCTCTTTTTCGTTTGCCCGGTGGATTCAGAGATTGTTGTGTTATGTTGTTCAACGGGAGTCGAACTCGTGTTATGTTTTATTGTCCTTCCGTATGGTTTAACCTATTTAGCTTCATCTGTCCATGTCCTTCCAGCCTTCTTTGTCTCGTTTTCATATCTCTTCTTCAATTAACTGTTTCTTGGTCGCTGTCTTTTTCTTTTGCCCAGTGGATTCAGAGACTGTTGTGTTATGTTTTTTAACGGGAGTCGAACTCGTGATCTCTGCACCAGTATTGCATCTGATTAGATGTAACAACAACTTCAAAAATTTTAAACTTAAACTGTCATAAATAATATTATTGTACCAACTTTTTACCTTTTCTAGTCCACCTTATTTTCTGTTTGACTGTTTGTATATAATCATTGATAAACAAGTTAATAATAGGTTCTACAAATTAACTGAGATAAATTAAAAGACAGCTTTATGCACTTTTCCTATAAGAATCTTACATTTACCAAACTCGGCAACTTTGAGTTTAATCTTGAACAATATTGTGTTACTTAAATACTCTGTTTTTGTCATATATAAATCATCCTACATCAATTACCAGTTGCAAGAAATATTAAGACCGTTTTTATTCTAATCTTTTTCAAGTAAACATGTGGAAATATTTGTTTAGGATTATTAAGCTAAAACCTTAACTTATCACGTGTGTGATTAGGTTAAGATTGAATTTTAGATTTTTACATTTCTAGAAAATAAACTTGCTATTTTTCTGTGCAAAAGTAATAAGATAAAAGGTTTAAAAGTCTATTATAAAACAGTGTAGAAACTAAACTATCTCTCACGGTAATATGAAAATATTATAAAATATTTTTCTTGTGTGACAGTAGCATTAGCCGTTAGGATCAAAACATGTTCACCAGACAGCTCAAGGTCAATGCAAAAGTTGATACCAATACGAAAATTATTTCTAAAACTAAAGTTATCTATTTATGTGCCATAATGATATTACAAAAAATCTCAATCAAAATCATTGTTTGTTTTTGGCATAGACCATCCTTGCGATTTAAAACCGATAACATTTTATCATATAAACACTTGGTAAAGTTGACCAACTACCTAGAGGGTAACTCTTCTATCCGGAACAACTCTGCTCCGTATAAACGGGGCCTTGAACTCTTATGAATAGATTTGGCAATTGCTCCATATTTAAAGGACAACTGAACCCTAAAATTGACTTTTCATCGTTTGAACATTTAGGGATAGTTGAACAACTATTTTTTTAAGCTGTTAGCCGAGCAGTTCAAAAAAAATTGATGTTTTGTAACAAATCGACAAGATTTGATCGGCGGCTCAATATGAGATGTCAGCGGTTGTTTATGATGTAGGATACGATACTAGAATGATTAAAACGAGGAAAAACATGGTTACTGTGCGGATTTTGGCTGCTATAAAAGAAAAACAACTTCTCAAGACATAGATCGCCCAAAAAATATCAAGATTTCGAAGCACATTGCCACATTTAAGTTCTGAATATCGTAACCTACGTCATACCATACCACTGACAATCTCATTTGCGACCACTGTACCAAACCTTTTCTAGAGAGTTTTCTTAGTTTCTGTATTCAATTTCTCAATATAATTTGACTTGAATTTAAAGAAAAACTTCACGGATTTAATCTACTATACCAATAGATTCAAACAAAAATAGGTTAGTTATAGCATTCAGTTCTCCTGTAACTCACCTTTAATGTTCTTTAATATTTTAGTTCAATCGGCGTCACCATTGCAGGCGTTGTGGCCGTGTTGTATGCGGTTCGTGTTCTACAAACAACTGTGTTGTTGATGGTTATGGTAACACACCAGTTCGTGTGTGTTCTGCATGCTTTGACAGGTTTTATTCAGCCAGGTTAGTTTGTATAGGGTTTTTGTTTGAAAATTTAAAATAAATTTTAATACGGCCATAAACCTCGAATCAAACCCAGTTGGCTTGATCTCGAAAAGAATCCCATCTCGAAAATCAGCCCGTCTCGAAAAGAAGTGCATCTCAAAAAGAAGCCCATCTTGAAAAGAAGCCCATCTTGAAAAGAAGCCCCCTCTTGAGTCTGTAAAAATAGTCTCGAAAAGAAGTCCATTGGCCAAAAAGAACAACAAAGAAACAGAAATGGACAATGGTCTATGATGGCATCCCTTATCTTGCAAATCATGTGGCAGGGCAGCTCAGTTTACTAAAGTTACTTTTTGTATAATTTTAGCTTGTAAGCGGTTTTGAGTGATTACTTAATAAGAAAATAAAATTGATGTAACAATGTTTCCTCTAACAGTATTTTATATTTGAATTGTTTATCTGAAGTACCGTAAAACTTTGAAAATAAGCTTTTTTCTTTTAAGGTCCTTGGATGGGCTTCTTTTAAGGCCCTTGGATTGGCCTTCTTTTCTTTTTAAGGCCCTGGGTGAGCCTTTTTTTTCTTTTTAAGGCCCTTGGATGGGCTTTTTTTCTTTTTAAGACCCTTGGATGGGCCTTTTTTCTTTTTAAGGCCCTGGATGGGCTTCTTTTAAGGCCCTTGGGTGGACTTCTTTTCTTTTTAAGGCCCTTGGATGGGCTTTTTTTTCTTTTTAAGGCCCTTGGATGGGCTTTTTTTCTTCTTTTTTTTCGAGGCTACTTTTCCAAAGTTTACAGGCTTATTTTCGTAATGATTGATGTTAATGCTGTGATCATTGCCGAGACTTCTTAAAGTGCCTATGAAGCGAATTTTTTTTCACAGTTTTAAAACATAGCATTGCAAACATACGATTCCAAAATTTGAGATGTGTAGGATAAAAATTGGCGATTTTATTAGCGTTTTAAAGTTGATTATTTTGGTCCTTAAAATGGTAAAGGGACTAGGTCGAGTTGTGACGTAATGTGGGGTACACAAAGAGAGGCCTGCTTTTACTTTCTCGCACGTTGATTTCGCCACAAAATATGTCGAACAGCGCGATTACCTGTCTTTTCGCTCGTTTACTAAGGACCTCGAGAGAAGCTGCAAAAACTGCGTCCCTTGTTGGTACAGCGTCCCGCCTTATGTACGATTTAATTTCTAATCCACTATTCTGCCCTATTGCATCAACGACTAATTTGTTGTGTTCGTAGCAGTCGTCCTCAAAGTGTGCCGAGCACAGCGATGTGTACTTCGATGTTGGGTCTTTGAAGTCGAGCCGGTGTTTTTTGTGCAAATTTAACCCACTTTGCCCTAACGATTGGATCTTTTGAAAACTTATTTAAGTTTAAATCCTTTCGTTTTCGTATTTTGGCAGCTTTGCCCATTAGGGGTTCCAGCAACACAATAAACACCTCCTCCTCTTCGCTTTTGCTCACTTTTATCACTCTCCGCCATATTAGTTTTTATTACATAGTTGGTTTCTGTACCCCTGATTACGTCACAAGCTGTTATCACGTGGTATTTTGGCCGCGCGAGAGCACTACCACTTTTGGGACTGCAATATCCCAAATTTAAGCGCGTATAACTTCGCCAATTTTTGTCGTACTCATCTCAAACTTTGAAAATGTATGTTTCAAATGCTATATTTTACAACGGTGGGAAAAAAATTTCACTTCATAGGCACTTTAAAGGAGAACTGAACCCTAAATTTGACTTTTCATCGTTTGAACATTTTAAACTGTTAGCGGAGCAGTTAAAAAAATTGATGTTTTGTAACGAATCGACAAGATTTGATCGGTGGCTCAATATGTGATGTCAGTGGTTGTTTATGACGTAGATTACGATACTAGAATGATTAAAACAAGGAAAAACATGCTTACTGTGTGACTTTTGGCTGCTATAAAAGACAAAAAAGACTACGCAAGACATAGATCGCCCAAAAAATATCAAAATTTCGAAGCACACTGCCATGTTTAAGCTCTGAATATCGTAACCTACGTCATACCATACCTTTAACTATCTCATACCACGGTATCAAACCTTTTCTTGAGAGTTTTCTTAGTTTCTATATTTAATTTCTCAATGTTATTTGACTTTAATTTTTTTTAAAAAATTCATGGAGTTAATCTACTATACCAATAAATTCAAACAAAAATAGGTTAGTTCTCCTTTAAAACATTTTCACTATAAAATTCACTTTTATTGTTTACCGTATTGTTAGAAGGAATACTGTTACATCGATTGCAGTTATTAAATGCTCATCAAAACCGCTTACAAGCGAAAATTATATGATGTGAATTTGTTCTTCTCACTATTTCCTACGTATACTCGTTAAAGACCTTTGCAGTACTATTATCTGTATCTGATTGCAGTCATGTTTTTTGTTCTAAAAATGAAACATCTTTAGCATATTCTCTTTAATAACTGATCGATCTTTTAAAATGTTTTATTAAGAGAATTAAATACATTTTTTTCCATTTTGCAGAGCTACTGTACTTTCCCCAGAAGCAATTCGACCACAGCAAGTTTCACAAGAAAGAAACATTGGATCACTAGGTATGATTCCCCAAGTAATGAGTAGTTTTTCACTAGCGGAGCTAGTCCATGTCTGGTAGATGTAAGGGGTAGTGCCCGCTAGTGCCGATTTCCGTTGCTTCAAGTTAGCTACTAGTACGCAAGTGCCATCTATACTTGATATTAATGTTTTTATTATTGCACTATGCCATAAACAATACGCTCTCGCTATTTCTTCTACTTAAATGCATAACCGTTCTGCTACTAGCCAAATCTTGGAAAAACATGAACATAAATTGTTATTTGATCCCCAGGCCCCTTATCCTCGTCTGGTGGAGGCCTGGCTGGCAGTTACCTTGACGACCTCTGGACCTCTGACCATCAAAGTGAAGGCACAGTTTCTCCATATCAATGGAAATTGACTCTTGACGAGGAGACGAATGCAAGTGTGAGGGAGGATTTCTTCTATGAGCAGGTGAGAAGTTCCTTGAGGTGTTGGGCTCAAAAATCTACTTCCGTTTTGTTTTATCTTGTTTAGTGAGAAAGTTTTTTCCTAATTCGTTTCCCATAAACGAGTGAAACCAGGTGTTTATCAAGTATAGCACGTGAAGGACCGATGTATGGTGTACCATTACCCTTTCATGTGCAACCTTTGTTCTCTGTAAAAAAAAAATCTTGAATGACAAAGAATCTGTCCAGGACGCAAATATCATCACTCAGTCACTGTCGAGCCTTCAAAATTATTTAGAAATTTGTGCGGAAGCAAGTTACTCTGGGAAACAAATTCATAACCTTTCCTATAATTCGGACCCTCCAAAGTGTTTTCTTAGCAATTTTACATTTAACAATTTTTTACATTTTTTACAATTTTAATAAATAATTGTAAATAATAAATTTGTCACTACGCAAGGCACAATCGCCCTGGAATAACTAAATTAGCTAATAGAGCCAGGGGGCAAATAAGGAATACATATGGCAAATAAACTAACTATATTGGAATATAACACACAGACTAAGAAGAAAATGTTTGATATCGAAAACTAAAATGTTTATAATTTTTTATCATGTATGCAATTTAGAAGTACACATGCGCAGATCACTTTTCATCTTTGATTATTAATGGCCATTAATAACCAAACCCCTTGATTTGCTAGGTCATAAGACTTTACTTTGCTCATTATTTTTAAGGCACCAAGTTCGTCACTGTGCATGTCCATTCTCGACCTGCATAGTGATAGCGGGACGTGTGGACGGTTTATATTGGAGCTTGCAAATACCCTTTCACAAAAACTAGTGCCAGTAACACCGGGAGCAATAAATGAAGAAGTTGATCACAATTTGATTATAGGGTAAGTTTGGTCACTAAATACAGTACAACAGGCTCGTTCGTGTTAAACACAGCAGAATAACAATAATAAAAAAAGAAACAGGCTTTTTCGATGAGTAGCATAATCATGCCCACTTTGAGGCAGTGTTCGCGTAACCTTATTAAAATAAGGAAAAATCGAACCCACTCTTTCGATCGAGGTGGTTTTGATGGTTGAGTCAAATTCCAACCTTATATTAATAGATTTGTACTTCATACTCGCCAGTCGGACCACTTTAACTTTAACCACTTTGACGATGATAAACAAAAAAAAATCGTTCAGCTTTATATATAGGCTTTGTGTAAAGTGTGTGCAAAGAAACATTGTGTTACTTCTTAGAACAGTGAAAATCTTTACCTTACAATTGGTGTACTGATTATTTGTGTCTACCCGGAACAACTCTGCTCCATATAAACGGGGCCTTGAACTCTTGAATGGATTTGTCAATTGCTCCATATTTAAAGGAAAACTGAACCCTAAAATTGACTTTTCATCGTTTGAACATTTAGGCATAGTAGAACAACTATATGAAATTTTTTTAAGCTGTTAGCCGAGCAGTTCAAAAAAATTTGATGTTTTGTAACGAATCAACAAGATTTGATTAGCGACTCATTATGAGATGTCAGCGGTTGTTTATGACGTAGGATACGATACTAGAATGATTAAAACGAGGAAAAACATGTTTTCTGTGCGGCTTTTGGCTGTGACCTTGTACCACTTTGACGATGATAAACAAAAAAAAAATCGTTCAGCTTTATAGGCTTTGTGTAAAGTGTGTGCAAAGAAACACTGTTACTTCTTAAAATAGTGAAAATCTTTACCTTACAATTGGTGTACTGATTATTTGTGTCTTTACATTTGCTCATCAGGATCATCCGGTATCTTCTCTTCAATGCTAAACTAAAGCTGCTTAAAGCAGGAGACACCAGTGGGTTCGAGTTATGCGACACGTATGTGCAAAACCTCCATGATGTAAAATGTTGATCTGTAGATTTAGTAACTTATTTCTTATGTGATCGGTGTCAGAAAATTAATCTTCCAAGGGGGCCGTAAGTTTCTCTTTCGGAATAGTCCCGTTTTAATGCATGCTAAACACGTTATGACACGACTACATTTAGTACGGAACTTAAAAGTAGACAGAAATTTATAGAGGAGAAATCTTAAAAGTAATGCATGTTTCGATGGGGTTGGAACCTGTGACCGTGACCTCTACCATATTAGTAAGGCATTCTAATCAACTGATCTATGAATCTAAAGTTCTTCTGCAAGTTGGAGTTGGTCACTATGGTTGTGATTTACGCGATTATAGCACATTTGGGAAAAGAGGTGCTCTCGATGTCGTAGAGGGCATAGGTTTGAGTCCCGGTATGTGGTAATAATTGTCTAATTTATAGCAGGTTACTAGTAGTAGCTATTGCTAAGTGCCAACGAGCAAGACAAAAACTTAATAAACTTTGAAGATTTTTTGAAACCTCGTAAATTTGTGTCACAACGACATAAGTTATAAAAATATGTTTTCTGGTTATAAGTATAAGCTTTCGACTGTTCTACTACAGCCCTCATTAGATAGAAATGAAATAAAAAAGTCGCTGATATTAATATAATAATAGAGATTAAATAAAGATTATAAATGCAGCTCACAAATGAACGCGAAAAGAACGTTATATTTTCCTTACCTCCAAGAACTTTCCACAGAAATCAACACGATTCTGCTACATGACTCCAATTTACCAAGCCCAAAGTTGGAAGGTTATCAGAACAAATAAACCTCACAAAAGAACACGAGAGAACGTTTTGATTCCTTTAATATCTCTCCACATAAAGAAAGCACAACTCCACCACACTACTCCAATTTGCCGAGGAACCACGCCGCCTAAAGCTACATGCATCTTTAGCGAACTCTCACTGGCTGCAGTTTCGATGCAGTTCTTAGCGCACCACCGATTGGCCCAATGATCTCTACACCACATCTCTTAAAAGTACTCGAGATTTGTATCACCTGAATACTATCCTCGTACGGCTCTATAATGCTGCCGCCTCGCCAGCCTCGCGTCTTCGCTTGGCTGTCTCGTTGGCAATAACTAGAGTGTACACTCTGATAAATGACAACTTTTGCTGGAGTAAAAGCTCAACAAAAATCATTTTGATTCATATATTCAGTGGTTTGAATTTATTAAAGACTCCGCCATGGTTAAACCAAAAAACAAAGGTTATCATTTATAACCGCACAATTCTGCCGGTTAGTGACAGATAAACCGAAATCACGTGATCGACTTTGACTAATTGTGCGCGCGTATTATTTACAGTGAACGAAGGTTGCTTATTAATTTTGCAGTAGAACATAAGTTTCTGTGGTTTATAGGCTGATAAACCACTTGAGATGTTGGAAAAACACAAGAAGAATTCGTAAATCACAAACTACAGCTTTTATATAAAACTTCAGAAGACGCACGAAATTCTTATGAGTTTACCAGCACAAACGCTGGCTGATTGATCAATCACAGCGCATATTGACTTTTGTTATTGTATAGGGTTGGAGGGGTAAGTTAGCCGTCGCCTAGGGTTAGCTCTTCTTGCTCCCGGTTTACCAGAGTTTTCTTGAGTGATAAAAACAACGTTACCACACCAAGGTATTGTACGTAGGAGAAGTAGTGAGTTAAAGTTGGGACTTTCCACTTGCATAAAATTGTGTGCAACAATTGCTATTGTTAAACTCCCTCAAGCGATCGAACCTAGTTCTTACCGGGTTCATAGCGAATTCTTATAGCCATAATCAAATCCAGTCGTAGGCAGGCTAAACCAGTTCTAACCTGTTCTGCGCTTGTTGACGGAGGAAGGCGTACAGTGTCCTAATGTTTGGGTGAATATAATGATTTCTTCTATGCAAATAAGAAAATGGCAACGGCAACTCACTGCTAATTCTACGGAGTATCCGTGAGTGAGTAATGAAAAACAAAAATTACCTGTTCAGTTTATCAAGTAATTTTAACAAGGCGGATTATGACAATTAGATGCAAACGGTTCTGCATGTACTGTTATATTTATTGGTACCACTGTATATGTAGTTTAACCTTGAAACGTACTAAATATGCGTAATAGGTTAAGTATAGGCTTGACATAACAACAATGTAATAATAATAATAATAATAAAAATAATAATAATAA
>JANCMA020573114.1:0-10014 GCA_024336925.2 Zoanthus solanderi
ACCCCGTAATTGGAACTTGGTTCTGTGGGTGTTTCCCAGCCCTTTTTCGGGCTAAACATGTAAATAAATAAAATAAAAAAAATAAACAAAGGCAAGACACTTCTGATACAATCGTCGCAGCATTTCACTTCTGGCAATAGCGGGTAAAATCCTTGCTAAAATTATCATCAATCGTCTCACTGCCACAGTTGCGGTGAAGGTAGTCCCTGAAAGCCAGTGCGGACTTAGCGCCTCGCGTGGCAGGAAAAGTGTGTCGAGCAAAACATGGAGCTCTTCATGGTCTTTGTTGACCTTAGGAAGGCCTTTGACTCGGTGAGTCGGGAAGGTCTTTGGAAGATACTTGCCAAAGCTGGTTGCCTCCCCGTCTAGTTAACATTATTCGCTCATTCCATGATGGCATGGTTGGCCGCGTTGTAGATCAGGGATCACTTTCCACACCCTTTGAAGTTGGCAACAGAACCTAGCAAGGCTGCGTCATGGCCCCACTGCTGTTTAGCATTGTCTTTTCGGCCATACTGCACGATGCCTTCAAGGACTGTGATAAGGGAGTGATGATTCGCTTGAGAAGTGATGGTGGCTTTTTCAGCTTAAAACGTCTTTAGGCCAAGACCAAAACGTCCTCTTTGCTCCTCCGAGATCTGCTGTATGCGGATGATTGTGCTCTTATCGCCCACTCTTTTGAAGATGCTCAGCTCATTATTGATAACTTTTAAAGAGCTTGCTGCAGATATGGCCTTACCATCAGCATTAAGAAGACTGAAGTCTTACACCAGCCAAGCCTGGACAACCACCATGCTCCCAGTCTATCAATGTTGGCGGAAAAGAACTGAAATCTGTTGAAAAATTCTGCTATCTTGGAGGTATTCTTGCTCAAAATGCTAGGATTGATGACGAAATCACTGCTCGCATCAGCAGGACTGGCTCTGCGTATGGTCGCCTACAACATCGCCTCTGGTCCGACCATGGCATACGACTGAGCACAAAAATCCAGGTGTGTAAAACTGTAGTGTTGAGTACCCTCCTATACGGTTGTGAATCGTGGACGTAGTACCGGCGCCATGTCAAAGTATTGGAGCAGTTCCACCAACGCTGCCTTCGCATGATCTACAACGTGACCTGGAGGGACAGGGCATTCTGGAACGGTGTGGAATTGCAAGTGTAGAGTCGTTTGCCACTCGTGCACAACTACGCTGGGCCGGACATGTGGTGCGCATTGGTCCTGAAAGGATCCCAAAGGCGCTAATGTTTGGCGAGCTGCACGCTGAAAAAAGGAAGCAAGGAGGGCAGCTCAAGTGGTACAAGGATGTCCTAAAAGCTTTGCTAAAGAGCTATGGAATAGACCCTTCGAGAACATCGCAAATAACCGCACTCTTGGCGCACCTCTTGCAACAATGGCCCCAAGATCTTCGAGGCAGCACGAACTGCTAGGCTCCGCGAGCAGCGTCAGTGTCGCCATGCTGGAGATATTGGCCCGCAGACTTCACCTGATTCCCAATTTGCCTGCGGCAATTGTCAGCGTATTTGTGACTCGCGCATTGGCTGATCAGTCATCGCAGGCACAAACACTAGTGTCAGTGGAACATTGGCATTCATCGGTACTCGATGAGCAAATCCACCATCACCATTTAAGGGATGATTAGAAGTCAAATTTCGGACTCTGGAACAGATTTTAAAAACAATCCATTCTGATATTGACAGTGACACAAGCAGGACATAACACCGGAAGTAACTGTGTAAACTTTAAAAAATACCGCTGTAGTATGTGGGCTCACCCCGCAACACATGTTTGCATAGAAAACATGGCGGAATTTGATACTAAAGTTGGTGAATGGAATACCGCATGGAAGGAAGGCCATTTCCCTTGGCACGATAAGCAGGTTAACAACATGTTACAGAAACACATCCATGATTTAACTGAAGGCAAACCAGACCTTTGTATCTTTCTTCCCTTGTGCGGTAAAACAGTCGATCTTTTGTGGTTGGCAAACAAAGGCTATTCTGTGGTGGGAGCAGAATGCTCAAGAGACGCCATTGTGTCTTTCTTTCAAGAAAGTGGTCTTGAATTTACCACAGATGCCATAAACATAGCCCCTAATGGTGGATACGTTCATAGGGCCAAGGAAAAGGATATTACAATCTTTGAGTGTGATATATTTTATCTCACAAGTGATGTGGTTGGGAGAAAAGTCGATGGAGTTTGGGGGAGAGCAACTATCAGTGCTCTGGAAGGTGAACCACTACGGAAAAAGTATGTGAATGTAATAAGCAGTCTTCTAGCACCCAATGGTAGATGGATGGTAGACACGTTTGATTTTGATCCAAACGACAATCCTAATGGCCCAGGTAAAGGTCCTCATTCGTTTTCGCTGGAAGAGGCAAAGAAAATTTTCTGCCAGAAATTTGCATTGCAAGTGTTGGATCATATGGAATATGATGTAGGCAAAGGGCCATTTAATGCTAACAGTGCTTTAAGCAAAATGAAGCTTACCGAAAGGCTTTATCTTTTGACCTTTCAATGAAGCAGGTGTGGTGTGTTACTAAAACAAGAATTGAAGTAATGCAGTTACGAGTAATTGGGGCGTACTTAATTATGCAGACAGTTTATCCACAAAAATCTCACCTATTTTCTATTTAACTATAAATTGTAACCCTAACCCAAGAGGACCCACTATGGCCCAGTACGGAAATTATCCCTTCCTTAGACAATAGTGGAGCATCTAATGACAGCACTTTTGAGATTTGTACGTTGGGTAGATTCACACTTACAGACTTGGTTATAACGTTGGAAGACTGACAGTTTTTGAGAAAATTTTAGCATAGTTCTGCCTTGAGAGATTTGATCGAAAGCTTTTCAAGCTTCAGCAAATTATTAACATTAGTGTGTTGATATTTGGCAACATTTCCAAAATGACGACTGCAACATTCAAGTGCAGCTTTCTTCATTTGTACTTGTTTTAGTTTTTATTATATATTTTTATCTTCATGAGTACAGGAATTTATTAAACAAAATCAAAACACTAATACCATTTTATTTAAACACACCATAGGTCAAATCTTTGGGCGGGCATGGTTGGCGCAGTTGGTAAGATCTCTGCCTTCCGACCAAAAGGTCCCCTGTTCGATCCTGGCTCTGCCAAGATTTGAATATTTGTGCGACCTTCTTTTCCGCCTAAGCCAACTCAACTTTCCATCCTTCTGGGGTAGGCCGGTAAATGAGTACCAGCATCTGCTGGGAGCTAACCTGCAATGGATTAGTGGAGTCAGACTCTCATCTGCTTAACACTACGGAAACCGGAGATAAGCGCTGGCTGTATGGGCCACTAGGCTCGTAAAGGATTTAGCTTAGGTCAAATCTTTAATGCATTAAAGATAATATTAATTTTGAAACTTTTCTGTATTCTATATTGATTCTATAAAGTTGTTTTTTGTTGTTCAGGATTTCCGAATGCATTTCTTCTTATTTTTGGCACAACGTTTCAATGGTCTTTGACTTGTCTTCTTCAGGTTTGTTTGTTATGGACAACTGATCGTTCTGTTTCAATGGCTACAGGACAGAAGAAAATTCCGTAAAGCAATTGAAAAGAACGATCAATTTACAACAACAAAATGCCATCGAACACTTATGCAAATATTGAACCGTGGAAAACAATCCTTATGAAAATATTCGACGATAATAAACAAACCTGAAGAAGACAAGTTGAAGACCGTTAAAACGTTAATTGTGTCAAAAATAAGAACAAATGCATTTGGAAATCCTGAACAACAACAAACAATTTTTTTGTGACTTGTTTTCTAGTTTTAGCATGTGTGTTTTTTCTCATTATTCTATTACTTTGTTACTCATTACTGTGTTACTTGTTTTAGTAATGTACCCCTATGAAACTAATGTGAATTCAGGTACAGAACAGACTGCAATCCAATACAAAATATTTTTAATGTTCGTTGGAGCACTGAAAGGAGACCAAACCCTGACCTGGAAGATATTGGGATATATTTGCCTATAAATGGTTAACATTTCCATATTGGTGCACATTATAATCATTCATGTAAATTTTAACCCTTTCCCAAACCCTAACTCATGTAGCAATATACAAAATAGACTGCATGCATTATAAATAAGTTTTATAGTATAAACCTACTAACTGTCTAACATGCATCCTGCATTCTGATTGGCTACTCTACTAGAGGTCTATTTGTTATAGCCTACTAGTAGAGAAAAGATGGCAGATAAAAATAGTAATGAGCCCCGTTTTGCTATAATATCAGAAGAATTCATTGCTAATTTAATTTGTACATCCTTTTTTGACCGATTAGTAGGTTTTATACTAAAACAATTAGACCTCTCGGCCTCATGGACTACGAGTTTGAATAGCTCATTTGGTCTACGGCCTCATGGGCTATTAACTCGTAGTCCATTTATCCTCGTGGTCTAATTGTTAAATATGTTAATATGAATTTTATTCCCATGTTTTGTAAGGTTTTGTTGGATATTTATACTCTGGTATAAAATCCCTTTGATAATAAACATTCCAATAGTTTTTAGAGTGCAAGATACTGTAAGCCTTATCACTAGTTGGATTTACTGGGTTTCAGTAGCATTCGAAAGTACTGGATGCAGTGATTCAACTAAACTGTTTTCACCACAGATATTCAGTGCTGGAGGAACAAACTTTTATAAGGGGGGGGGGAGGGTCAAGAAAATTTGTAAAATTGGACTCTCTAAAATGCAGTTTCCTGTGTTCCCTGGCCTGGAATTGGCTAACCAGGAAGGCCTTTTAAGGAGTTAAAGTGCTGACAAAAAATGAAATGTTTGACTGATTTATCAACTATATTTATCAGTTTAAAGTTGTTCATTTTTTAGTTCATTCCAAAACAGACTCCAGTCAGATAGTCCATGACTCTTTAAGGCTGCTCTTTAAGGAAAGTCCTCATCAGATTCAAAGGCTGAGTCACTTTTTCTTAAATACAGTAATAAACTTACTATCAATTTGTCTTTTCTTCACGATGTCGCAAAAAATTGCTTATTCTTTTCATTTCTGTGAGATAAAGTACAAATGAAATGTAAGAAAGAGTGATTACTGCCACCTGGCTAGCCTAGTTGGTAAGGTGCCAGTCTATCATGGAGGAGGCTCAGGTCCGATTCCCGACTGGACCAACACTCGGTGTCATAAAATAATTGAAGAGAAGGTGCTGCCTTTGATCTAACATCTGCAAATGGTTAGGTTTTTACATTTTCTTAGATAAGGACAAACTGTAATGACCTTGGAGACATATCTGTTTATGTGTGTGTGTGTCTGTCTCCATCCACTTCGAGTGGTAAAGATGGTGTGTGAACTACACAGATGTTAAATGTCGGACAACCTGCTATTGTGTCTGACATCTTGCCTGAAACAAAACTCGGGGATGTAAAATTCACCCTCCCTAGCTTAACTATGAAATCAGGAACTTTTAAAAGAATAAAAACCTTCAAAAAGGAAAAATTCAGAAAGAACAAAGCAAGGTTTTGGCTTTTATAGTTTTTTAAGGGTTGTGAATGCATAATCTTGCACCCCTTCCCCTTAATAGAATGTAGAGTGACTAAAGTTGGGCTGCAACTGATTCAAATACAAAATGGCAAAGGTCTAGTAATAGCAGAGCTAAAACAAGTTTAAAGAAAACACAACAATTTTGATTAATAATTGTTTTGGCAGCCATCTCTGGCCTCCGTCATTAAATTCAATAGGAAATGGTAAGGCCGGATGTATGTTGTGATTTAATATTAATTTGGTTCAATTGTTTTCAATCCAGTTTATTTTTTCAAATTAGTTCATTTTTTAAACCAGTTTGTTGTTTTCAAACCAGTTTGTTTTTTAAACCAGTTTTTTTTTTTTTTCAAATTAGTTTGTTTTCCTCATTTCAGTCTAAGAGATATAAACTAGTGATACCTGGAAAAAATAGCATTCTAACAACGTTTGTTTGCGTGGTCAAGTGGAGGTGAAGTAGGACTACAGATCCAAAAGTCATCAGTTTAATTCTTGGTGTGCACCAAATTCAAATAAAAAGAAAAGAAAAAGAAAAAAAATGTGTGGCAGTCTAATGTAAGGTAAGATGGTAAGAACAGGGAGGCATTAATTATTGTGTTACACTCTTTTTTTTTTTTTAATAAGAACTTCGAATTTTTTGTTTGAGGCTGAACGTTCTTAAATATTTTCGGGATATCAGTCCTTAAACATGTTCTTAAAATATCTTTACTGATTTTAGACAATATAAACAATACATGTATCGTATGTGGTACATTTGTGTATACATTGATTTGTACATGTACTTTGTACTGTATCAAATTTTAAAATACAGTAGCTGGTACGAAAGAAAACAAGAGATATAACTGTAAGAATTGCGATTTGGTAAATGAAAAAACATGTGATGTAAAATTGTTATCTGCGAACTTTAGTCAAGAAGCCCACCGAAACGCAAATTTTTTAATAACACTATGAATTATTTACAATAGGTTATCATCATAAATAAATGTTCTTCACCTTTTCGCAGCCTCGGCATGTTCTTTTAAAACTTGTTCTTAATTTTTTGGCGATTTTCAGCCTCATGTTCTTATAAAAAATGTTCTTATAAAAAAGGTTCTTATAAAAAAGGTTCTTATAAAAAAGATTCTTATAAAAAAAAAAAGAGTGAATTGTTACTGAGTTTGTACAGTGGTTATTAGCATTGCGAGACAATCATCCCGGTTTACAAGAACGCAATTTATAGAATAGCAAAAGAGAAATTTGAAAAAACGTTCCGGTTCCAATGGAAACTCAATACCAATGCATTGTTCTTCACTTCAGTTCTGCAAGAGACTTTGTTGAAGCCTCTATACTGGACATGTCTGCCTCATTGCATGACGGGAAAATTCAAATATTTTGACGTAGTTTTTATGTAAGTCTCACACTATTCTACCAATCTGCACAAAAAAGCATCCAGATGCTTTTTTCATTTGGTCATGCTTGCAAAAATGCAGAGTACAGCTGGTGGGCCTCTTGTCCATGAATGACAAATTGTCAGCAGATCGAAATGAGCATGCCAACAAATTTGCCAAACTCACAGTGCCAATATACAGTTATTTGATACTGACAAGGTGTAAGCATTCTTAGCCCTTTACGATGAGCTCAGGCACCCAGCAAACGGCGAAAAACACACAAAAATTGTGTCATTTCTAATACTTTCGCACTCAACTACCGTGACCTAAATTTGATTATGGCGGGCACGTGATGGGCTGTTATGTGTCATCATACGGGAATGCTATACCCAGTCAGTCCCATCATTTATCCCTTCTGCCTCAAGAACCTTGTTTTCTTACATTCTTAGACGTATGTGCTACCTTAAATACGTTTATTATTAGCTGCTTTCTATTCAGTTGTATTTCACGTGTTCAGTTTGCTTGTTTTAAAGTTTCAACCTTACGAGCAAGTCTTTGAGAGGCTCGGTGCTTTTTTGTAAGACATTATTGGGGGTCTAGGCAAATTAAATAAAGTTTAGTTGTAGTTAACATTGTTTTTGAATCATATGCCAGTTATTCATAACGATTGATTTGATATTTGGAGCCGCAGGACCAAGTGTTGTCACGAAAGGCAAAATACGTTTCTGTGTTTTTGTTTAAAGTTTTAGATCCTATCACAGTTGTTTTTTATTATTTTGTTTTATTATTAATTTACAGTACGTTTAATAAGAATTCGGTTTATAAGAATCACGAGGCTCAGATTTCGGAAATTTTTAAAGAATCATACTGAGGCTCCTAAATACATTTTTCGTCAAAATTTTAAGAGTCGCAAGGCTCGTGGGGGGGGGGGGGGGAAGTGTAGTCAGAGTGAGGTTAAACAAAAGAAGAGTTTTATAAAACAAGAAAAAGGAGAAAGTGTTCGTGCAGTGACTCGCTCGGCTTCATACGACAAACATGATTGGCTAACGACGTACACGAACGACGTACTATAGCTATGAATTGACTCAATATTTCTCAGCGACTATAAATCGATTAGATGAGCAATGCTGTGATTGGATGAAACGACTTGCTATTGTTACAACTTATTCACCATACCATTAATTCCGATTCTCGTGGATTCTCCACTCGCAAAAAGAGATACAAAAATGCAAAATTGTTAGACTTTTTTAATTATTTTGTTTGTATTCTTAACATTAGTGTTGTTATTTTTATTATCGCAATGCTTGTGGGATGTGGCTATAAAGGTGACATCCCACAAGCATTGCGTTTTTACCGTTGCTTGTGTTCGTTTTGGGAACCTGAGCCTAATTTCTAGCTATGCCGTGCTGATGAGGCATAAAAAGGTAGATCCTTTATATTGGTACACTTTAATAAGCCCATAATGTACCATATATCAAGGTCCTACGCTAAAAATGCCGAAACAACTGTCCATGGCTGCTAGCAGTCAGGCTCGCTATCTTTGATGATAGTTTAAAGGGGTAAAGCCCGCTACCAACGTGGCCGTGGTACCCGGTATAGTGGTTTCAAGTTAGCTACTGGCACGTTTCTGCTATCTATACTAGAGTTCACCTTTTATTTTTATTAGTTGTAGTTGTAAAACTAGTTACTATTCATTTGTTTATTTATATTGGAATCGGTGACGCGCAGCTCGAGAGATGTTCCAGTTTTAATTCCACTCAAAGAATATTGGCCTGGGTTATGAGCAAATTGTGGAGCAATAATGTTTATGATTATGACAAAGTAAAAGCGAAGAATGCTGCGGAAGCTTGGATAGAAAGGAAGGCAAAGGTTTCCATCTTAATTCAAAATATTTATACGACAAGGCATTTTTTCCATTCAAGCGTAGTTTTTTTGTTTTTTTTTATCTGATGTAAGCCACATGCAGCTGTTGCAGATGTGAGCTGTTTAGCCAAAGTGGGTCCATTAACGCTACCCGAATCTTAATGATAATAATTGTGGTAATCCGGAATACCGCAAACCAATATCTTCTTTTCAATGACGCTTTTACCTGTCATAATCATTTTCAATTTTCATTTCCGACACAAGTGATATTGCTCTTTGTGTTAGGTAACTGATGTTCGATAACGTCACACAAGCGCGTGTACAACCATTGCTTAGAACAAATTAACATAGCTCTTTAAACTGTTCAAAGTACAACTTATAATTTTCTTTGAGTATCCTTTTGAACAAACTCGCCGACGCATTTCACTGTTCAGTTGTTTTTTTTATAAAAAAAAGCTAGCAAGCAGAAAAATTTGTAAAACTAGTAGATTGTGTGAAGTTTTACAGGTAACTTGATTTAAGTGGACTGAGTGCTTTGTATTTTGTCTATCAAAAGACCATTTCAGTTTCGTGTGAGTTTGGCTTACTTGGAAAGGTCTCTGGGTACTAAACGAAACCTGCTCTGCGTTCGATCCACAGCCTTATGCACCGCCGCCTGGTTACCCTAGTAGGTAAGGTGCCTGTCTATCGCGCGTGCGGGAGGCACGGATTCGATTTCCGACCAGACTTGTAAACACTCAGGGTTTTATAATTGAAATAAGGAGAAGATGCTGCAGTTGCTTTAATATCTTCAAATGGTTAGGATTTCGCGTCTTCTCGCCGGATAAAAACGTTAAACCGTTGGCCCTCGGAAACTTATGTCACTGTGTTTGTGTGCGCTTGTCTCATTCCGTCACGTGAAAGCATAGGCGGCGGAAGTGGGGGGGCCCCCCAATAATTTGGTTGGGGGGGCCTGGCCCCCTCAATAGTAATCTGTTTAAGAACAGCAATTTTTTTTTAAAAAGAAATTTCAGATTTTATGTACTCAGTAATAGATACATAGCTCAGGGTTCATCAAAAGTGATAATTCACTATTTGTTCATCTTTTGGTGTGGCCTGTTGTGTTGCACATGTTTGGAACCTGGATCGAGCTCATTTGTTGCGCATGCCCAAAGTCTTCTTCGTGTGCGCAGTGTGCGCGTGGTGTTTTTTTTTCGTCGGTCGTTCACCATTTTTGTCACAGTTTTTGAACCACGTAGTTACAAAATGTAGCGGTCAATCAA
>JANCMA020573219.1:0-19815 GCA_024336925.2 Zoanthus solanderi
ATGTAATGTAATGTAATGTAATGTAATGTAATGTAATGTAATGTAATGTAATGTAATGTAATGTAATGTAATATAATGTAATATAACATATTGTGATGTGATGTGATGTGATGTCATATTATATCATATAATATTTTTATAGGTTAGAAGAAAACGAAATAAGAAAGAATAAGTGCAACTAAAATATTTTTGTTTATACCTATTATTACGTTTTCAAAGCTCCATTTTGATCAAGAACTATGAATATGTATCTTCCATTTAGATCAGAAGAAAAACTTCTGAGAGGAATTGCAGACCGGAAAAACGAGTAAGTTTAACCAAAATATCTTTTTGTATATACTGTAAAAGTTAATTTGAAAAGACCAAGAAATAAATATTTTATCAAAGTTTTAATGATTTGAACATTTGCTAATTAGTGTAATGTCTCGGTAGGTTTTTCATCACAATCACGAATTTCTTTTCCATTTAAGTTGGAGAAAATAGTTAGACAAGAAACTATAGACTTGAAAAAGGAGTAAGTGTTAACTAAAATATCTTCGTTTGTAAATAGTGTAAAAGTTGGTTATAAAAAAACTAACAAGGAAATACTTTGTCAAAGGTTTGATAATCTTTGAAATGTCCTGGTACGATTTTCATTAACAATATAAAATAAACTAATTGCGATTTTGAGACGGCAACGAAACAAAATATTGACGGCTATAGTTAGGAAAAAATATATTCCAACGTCGTCAATATTTTGTGGTGTTGCCGTCTCAAAATCGCAATCAGTTTTGTATCGCGATTCCAACTACTTTTCTCTAATTTTCAAATCAAAAGCTTTTGATGGCGACGTTATAAAGCTCAGTTCTCCTAACCTGAAACAGTTTCCGTGGCTATCACTTGTAGCGTTGCTATTACGGTTTTTTGAAAACTTTTGACATGTTTGTTTGTCATGTTCACAAAATATTTTTGAAGTTTTTCTTTAAGAAAAAAATGGATTTAAGAGATAATTTTGATGAAGACAGAGACTGGGATTTACCCAAATTTAACATTTTTCTCGACATGTTTAATTTAAGCAATGAGCCAGTTGGTAAGAAAAATGTTGCAGTGAACAAAACGGGATAACAACAACAACAGTAGCAACAACTACCGCCAAATACAAAACAACCGAGAAAACCATCGGTAACGAGGCCAAAAGAAGTGATAAAACAAAAATCTACTATAGTTCTTCTGGAGGATAATGATATCATTTGAAGAATTTCAAAGAAGCCAGACGACAGCTGATACACAGAGTGAAATGGAGATTCGTCTCTTTCCAACGTGGTATCACGAGCGATTTGGCCAAGATATAAATATTGCAACCGTTGATAAAGCACAAGCAAGCAAGCTGCTATCACATTTCTTTTTGGAAATAAGAAACACGAAGAAAAGAAGTTTAGGAGGATTACGAGCCTTCAACACTCCAATCTTATAGAAATGGTTTACGAAGGTACTTCCTTGAACGAAAAAACGGAGAAAACTTCAAGTGACATCGGAGGAGACAAATATTTGAAGAAAAAGCTGGCATCGAAAAAATAACAATTCAAAAGTTCAGGAAAAAGGCAAATATAAAACCTCTGGCAACGTAAGGCTATTGGCACGAAGACCCCAACGACAACTTTTACATTTAGTCTGGTGAAATAATATACGTATGTTGGAAATGAGAGGGTAACAAGAGCAACAAAATTGCAAAAATTCAGGATTTTATAGACAGAGGTGCCTGACTATATATATAAAAACAGCTCGACCAAAACTGGCTAGAACTGGCAAAACAGGAAAAGTAAAATCCCGAAAAAAGTACAACAACAACATTTTTAAAGTAAATGGCGATTCGCACTCCGAATTTATTTAAGTCACAGACCACAAGGCTACGATACGTTTTACCTGCAGCCAATCGAAAATGCAAAGAGTTCTACGTGGTAAAAAACCCTGCATTAAGGAGGGATGGCATGGGAAACATTATGAAGCGAATGGCAAAAACTGTTGAAATCCAAAACGAGGGAAACTTCACCAATGCCTCTGTTTGAAAGACAGCCATCCAAAGTCTTCGTAGTCATATTGATCCACTGACCATTTCAGAGCTTAAGGGACACGCCGACCCTAACAACATACAATAGTACAGTCACAACTCTTTGAGACACAGAGAGCTATATTTGATAGGCTGTCCGGTTACAATACAGCGACTGCTTCCAAGACAAGTTCTTAAACTGCCCGTCAGACTTTCAGCCATGGCAGAGTTAGAGAGCCGTGTTTCGAAACGACAAGCTAAGAACCGCATGCATTTAAATCTGTTGAGGAACTCAACCTTAGATAACTGTGAAAGTAACATTACATTTAAGAAACAGTGATTTATCTTAGTAGTGTAAACCCCAGTGAATTTAAAACAAGTCAATGAATGAAACGAACTTATGGTTTTCCAGAAAAGCGGCTTGCTACTATTGGCTAGGAAAACAATATAAGATCGCATGTGGCAACCAATTCACAGATGACAATACCAGAAAATACTGACTCCTCAAATTTAAAAGAAAACATTTAGTGAAGCGCGACACTCACGAATTGTATTATTTTCCATTTAGGTTGGAGCGAAATTTTAGACAGAAGACTGCAGACTTAAAAAAAGAGTAAGTCTTAACTAATAACTTTGTTTGTAATATGTAATAGTAATTATGTCTTAGATTAATTTGGTAAAAAATAAATCAGATGTTTGGTTGACAACCAGAATGATAATCGCACAGGAAAAAGTCCACGGTGGAAATAAGTAAGATAAGGAAGTTTCAGTATCATTATAAAACATTACGAATGTGTATGTTCTTCTTAAATTAGGTTAGAGGACAAAGTCTTGGATGAATTTGCTCAGTCGAAGAAAGAGTAAGTGTTTACTAAAGTGTCTTTGTTTATGCACAATGTAAGAGCATTATTTAATAACAAAGAAACAACACTTTTTCGAGGGTTAATAGTTTTTCTTACTGTAGAAGCAAGTTTAAAAAAAAGGAATGATTTTTTGAACGTTAAATGTTGTTAATTTAAACGTAGATACTACGGGAAACCCTATACCGCCATTTTGATCTACGATTATGAATTTGTATTTTCCATTTAGATCAGAAGAAGAACTGCTAAAAAACATTGCAGACCGGAAGAAAGAGTGAGTGTTGACTAAAACATCTTCATTTGTAAATAATGTAAAAGTTGATTTTAAAAAAACTTATAAAGAAATACTTTATCAAAGGTTTGATGATCTTGGAATTTTGCTAACTGTAATATCCTTGTACGGTTTTCGTTAACAATCACGAATTTCTTTTCCATTTACGTTGGAGCACAATGTTGAAGTAAAAACTGCACATTTGAAAAAGAAGTAAGTTCTAAACTGAATTATCTTTTTTTGTAAAAATTGTTAAAAATAGTTAAAAAAAAACTAACAAAGAAATACTTTATCAAAGCTTTAATGATCTTGGAATTTTGTTAATTAAAATGTCCTGGTATACTCTTTTCGTTAACAATCACGAACTTGTTTGCCATTTAGGTTAGACAAGAATGTTAAAGAATCAGTCAAAACTTACTCTTTTTTTAAGTCTGCAGGTTCTTAAGAAACTGCAGACTTGAAAAAGGAGTAAGTTTTGACTGAAATATCTTTGTTTGCAGATACTAACTGAATACAAAAATAAAATTATATAACTCTTCAACAGTAGGATAGTTTTTCTTGAATGCTTCGTCGTATGCCAAACGTGGTTGTCTCAAAACTATCTAGTCCATTTTTTATAGCTTTACGAATGTGTATATTCTTTTTAAATTAGGTTAGAGGAGAAAGTCTTGGATGAAATTGCTCAGTCGAAGAAAGAGTAAGTGTTTACTAAAATGTTTTTGTTTATGCACAATGTAAGAGTATTATTTAATTATTTAAACTGCAGACTTGAAAAAGGAGTAAGTTTTGATTGAAATATCTTTGTTTGCAGATACTAAGTGAATATAGAAATAAAATTATATAGATATCTGAACAGACATAGCTATAATGCCGCTGAAAAAAATAGCAAAACAGTCACTGTTCGTCAGCAGGATGCCTAAATTGTGTGCAGTTGTACAATTGGTTTCGGCTCCATTAACGCTTTTCATAAGTAGAATAGTTTTTCTTTAAGGCTTCGTACGTGAAACGTTGATGTCCCGAAAATATCTAGTACCATTTTTATAACATTACGAATGTGTATATTCTTCTTTAATTAGGTTAGAGGACAAAGTCTTGGATGAAATTGCTCAGTCGAAAAAAGAGTAAGTGTTTACTAAAATATGTTTGTTTATGCGAATTATAAGAGTATTTTCCTTAAAACAAGAGGTAAATCTTTCCCCGTAATCTTTGTGAATATTAAACGTTTATGCTACTTAAAAGTCCTAAGATAGCCAGTTTTTGATCAACGATTATGAATATGTATTCTTTCATTTACTGATTTACATCAGAACTTGCCGCTGGCTAAGCGTCGTCGACAGTTTATAGAAAATAGAAGACCTAAAATAACCCGGCATTTCCACTCATACGGCACGGAACACTTTCTTAGCCATAATCACTCCCACAAAGATATTCCGGCTTCGTATCCCGCTTAAATTAAGCAAAGTGTAAAGGTCATTCTGTAAAGAAAGTTTGTGGAGCAAACCTTATTCAAAAAGTACAACCGTTGAACATTTATACTATCTAGAATATATTTGTTGTTTCCGTCCGTTATATTTTTAAAACATAAAAAAAACCGCTGCATCGCAACTTGTTTTATATCAAACCTGGTGAAGACTCGTAATGGTCTCTTGAAATATATTACATACATTATAACATTTTTTTTTTCATGTTGTAAGATCAGTTACTGGCTTTATTGTAGGTTTTTTTAGACAAAATTATTTTTGTTTCTATACTTTTTTCGACTGATGACGATTTTGGCAGTAACACACTTTTATCAAGCGTGTTGATCGTATACAAGAAATATTAGAATAGTCTTGTAATTTTGGGAGATAAAAATAAATTATTTTGTCGTTGCTATTGTTGTTGTTGACGATATAGATTAATATGACAGTACAAGTTGTACAGTTGTCTTTAGAATTAAGATTTGTCTCTTTTGCATTCACTGTTGAGACTTGCCGTTATTATGGTGTTGCTAATAACATCGCTCGTATCCTCCATTGCAGGGCAAACCAGGGAGCAAACAACCTGTTCAACTGGGTGAGTACAGGACAAGAAAAGCATTCCATTTCCTTGCACGTACCACAAATATAATTATAACAGATCTAATTTGAAACCTCGCAATGATCGATTTATACATAGTAGGTGAATTAGAATAACTTTACTATTTCAGTTCACTTTTCCGTGTTTTCCAATTTTTATCTATAGACTCCGTGGTTTCTACATTACACTGAGGTATAATTTCAATTTTTCACTGGTTAACTGTTAAAGTATTTGAAAATGAGTATGAAGAAAAAATAGCCTGCGTAGCAAACGTTTACGTTAGTTTTTGACGAGATTTTCTTTTTTAGCCGCGTGAAATTTTGGGCAAGAGCTTGCCTCCCCACTCCCTGCTTTTGGTTTTTGCTCTCGTTCCAATTTACGCGCGGTCAAAAAGGAAAATCTAGCCAAAACCCAACAGAAACAAAAATAAAGACAGGTATTGATAACGATACGATTGAGGTTATACTTGGGAAAAGGTAATATTCAGGATTAAGGTGAGGATGATATAGATTCAGTTACAATGATGATGAAATTCAAACTAAGAAGTACTTCAGGTGAGTATAATCAGGAGGAGGAAGATCGATAAGAAGTGGTTGATGAAGAGAATCAAAAGCTCCTAAGAGGAAACTCATTCATACATATAACAAAAATTGTGGGGAAAATGTAATGAAATCATCCAGAAAGTGCCGCTTTAATTAGGTTTGTCTGCTGTTCATGGCAAGTTGGCTACATGGTCAGCGGTCACTTCCGCTATAACTGTTAACGACGCCACACCCGTTTATGGAGATTTCTGCTAACGCCGTTTTCTCCCTCTCTACCATAACACATCCATGTTTCGGAATGAATGATTTAAAAAAGGGATCTAATATGGATAACGATATCAGAGAGAAAATGATCATCATCCAATTTTGATCCGGGTTTATCCCCGTAAACGGGGATGGCCAGATTTACCCCACTCAACCAGCAATCTCTCCAACTCCCACTCTCTATCTCGCTCCATTCAAGGCATCCTCCTTAGTTTCTCCAAACCACTACTCTTGCTCTTCTTCTCCACTTGCGTCTTAAACGTTTTCTTTGGTCACCCTCTCTTCCTCTTGCCCTTCACTTCAAACTCCAATGCTTTTCTCAAAACATGCCCATCATCCCTCCTCAACACATGCACGTACAATGAAAGTTCAAAAACGTTTCACAAAACCAACCATATTGCATAGTGCAACACCTACTGAAACTTGTTTTGCAAAGCTAAATATTGCACACAAGTTTCAGCTAAAAGTTTCAACACATAACAGCAGCTTTAGTTAAAATTATAATATTTTTGTGAGAATGCATACTAATCATGTTGATTTTTAGCCTATATAATTAATTTTATGTTGAATCATATAGAAAAAGCTCATTGCCATCGTATTTTAGGATCCTTTGGAAGGAGGAAGCCTCTTTTTTGTGTTATCGGAAGCCAGTTTAAAGATGTAGAGACTTGGGTACTGTCAGGCTAAAGGGCGACAGCCTACGAGAGACTCGTAGCTCAGTACCATCGCACTTCAGGGTCTTTTAGAAGGAAGCCTCACTTTCATGTTGTTGTTGGGCTAAAGGGCGATATCATAAGAAAAACTGTAGTAATTTCAAAAACTCAAACCAGCTAGAATGCAAACTTGGCTCATTTTTTTTATTCAGCTACTTTATTCAGTCAATTCTTAATGAAATAGAAATGGCTCAAATGCTCTTGCCTAATCTACGATTACTACTAGTTTTACAACCTAATATAATGTGTTTTTTAAACATTACCTTTGGGTCTACCCCAGTTGGATTGTGTGCACAAGCATGAAAGACTATAACTGAACCTTCTGGAATTTTCTGTAGAAAAAACATTAGCGTACTTAAGAATTAAAAACGTTTTGTAATATTTCTTTCATTTCAGCAAAAACAAATAAAAGTTGAACCATCACATCAAAAAGTTAAGTACTACACATCTAGCCTCAAAGCACTTACTGCAATATCTTCCATGCATCCTGCATAATCAAAGCCAACTGTTTTGGGATCAAAATATCGATATTGTTGGGGTTTCAATCCTGCATGTCTGAAAAGATAAGATTAGGGATTTTTCCATTTATTTGTTGTTATAAACAAAAGGAAGGAAAAGTTCAGTAGTAGGTCAGGGTTATGATTAAATTAATAGAAAACTGGTGACTAATATGGTTGTCGAATGAGTTTTCTGTCCTGCTTGTACAATTACAAAAAGCGGTAAAGAGAGAAAAGGAAAAAAAGTTGGTGTAGCTTTGGTCAATAAAATACAATTTCTTATTGTTATTTTCTTAGAGGGTTTCATACATTATAATTTTTTTGCATAATTAAGTACCACCCCAGAAAGAAAATTTTACCAAAAAGATAATGTCACTCATGATAAATTTATAACAACTAATCAGGGTTTTAATTTAAATTTATAACAACTAATCAGGGCATAATTAAGTACCACCCCAGAAAGAAAATTTTACCAAAAAGATAATGTCATTCATGATAAATTTATAACAACTAATCTGGGATTTCAATACATTTTTGAGCTGGTGGTGAAAGTGCTGGAATAGACAAAACTGTTACTTCTCACTTTGTTTGCACAATCTACATATTAGTAATATTGGCAAACAAAGTATCAGGAAATTTATCTCGCATACAGACACTGAAATTCGCTGGCAGCTGCCTTTTATTGAGGCTGCTAATAATTTTATTAAGAATCATTAATGTCAAACCCACTATTAATATAACTAAAGTTTCCACAACAAAAACTATTTTTAGATAATCAGTCTTGTTATCAACTGACTAAATTTGGTGGTTTAAAGCACTTTCATTTTAAGCTTAAATAAACAATTACCCAGTATGTGTAAAACAAAATACTATGTACTACTGCCACATGGGATTTCTTTTCAATTTCTGCAGGCATATTATAGCAAAAATTAAACTACTGGTGATCTTGCTCTTCTCAGCAGTGTCTGACATTGGCATTGATGAGATACAATGTCTTACTGAAACTAAAAATTTAGATTGATGAGTGATTACTATATATAAAAGGGATGTATTATAATAATAAATCAACCCATGGTCCATTTTAATGACTGTAATGTTGCTGCAGACCAGCTAAAAGATACATTTTACATGTATTTATTCCTAAATTTTTTAATTCCTGTGCTACAAAAAGAAACACAATGCATATTGATGCTTTGTTTAGATAAATGCACAAATCATATATTACAATTAAAGCTAAAGCTAAATCCTTTACGAACCTAGTGACCCATGGAGCCAGCACTTATCTCCAGTTTCTGCAGTTAAGCAGATGAGAGTCTTTGACTCCCCCTGGAGGAGACTCTAATCCATTGCAGTTTAGCTCCCAGCAGACACCACCGGTACTCATTGATGGAAAGCTGGGTTAGCTTAGGCAGAAAAGAAGGTTGCACGTAAATATTCAAATCTCGGCAAAGCTGAGGATCGAATTGGGGACCTTGTGGCTAGAAAGAAGAAATCTTACCAGCTGCACCAACCACACCCACCCATATATATATGTTATAATTATACTGAATAGTTAGCTCTCTAGGAGGTACTTACGTAAAAATTGGTGTATGGTTTCCCCAGGTAGGTGTGGGCAACCAAATGTCTTTGGGGCCTGGGAAAAATTTATGCTGGAACACAATAAAAATCATGCAAAAAAAATTAATACAGCTGCTAACTACATGCAAGAAAAGTTTTGGCTCAGATATTTCAGGTGAAGTTGACCACATAATTTTATTTATAATTGGGATTTAGAGACTGAAACTTTCAAAAAGCTCACTCCAAGAATCTTAATGCTGATTAGAACTTTGCTGATTATATCTTTTTTTTTTAGAAATTGTATGGGCAAGGTTAGTTTGTTATGTGTGCAAGCTAGAACTTGCTGGGCTGAAATTTCAGCCCCAGGGTTGATAATAATAATATCTTTAATATTGAATTCTCCCATTCCGGGTTTTTCAGAAACTATTTACATCAATAAATAAAAAAATCCATTTTATTAACTAACTAAAATATCTATAACTAACTAAAATAGAAAATATTATCTAAAATGTCAACCAATAAAACTAAGATGTAAAAATGCTTTTTTAGCTGAGATTTAAAAGATTTTACAGTTTTTGCAGATTTAATGCTACAGTTGAGATTGTTCCAATTATGCACAGCCCTATAACAAAATGTGTGCTGTCCTGCAGCAGACTTGTATAATGGGATATTTAAACTGTCTCTTTGATGGGTCTGCCTTTTGTGTATTTCGAACCTCTTGCTTAACTTTTCCCTTAAGTAACTAGGTGCCATTTTATTTAATAAGCGTTTGTACATTAATACTATGTCTCTAAACATCAGAGTATCTTTCATGGTAAGCCAGTTTAGTTGATGAAGAAGTGGCATTACATGATCAAATTTCTTGGTGTTGGTAACAACTTTACATCCAAAGTTCTGAATTAATTGAAGCTTATTTATATTTGATGCTGATGTATTTTCCCAGACAGAGGAACAATATGTCATTTTGTTGAAAACCAATGAACTTACCAGTGTGTTTAGGGTCTTAGAGTCGAAACTTGAACGTACTCTGTTGCTTTGACAAAGTTTAGAAAAACAGGAGGGTGCAACGTTTGCTATGTGGTTGTTATACGTGAGGTTGGGGTCTAAAGACACGCCCAAGTCCTTGGCTGATAGAACTGAATTTAAGCGTTTTCCCAAAAAGGAGAGTGATAGTGTGGATTCAAGTTTGTTCAACTGCTGTCTTGTACCAATAAGTAGAAATTTGGTTTTGTCTGGATTTATCAACAAGTCATTTTCACAGTGCCAGGTTGCGACTCGATGCAAATTGTTTTGAAGTTTCTGTAATGCATCTTCAACATTCGACACAGGAAATGACAGGTATAGTTTTGAGTCATCAACATACGATTCAAGTTCACACTTCGTTACCGTATAAAGGTCGTTGAGATATATACAGAACAAAAGAGGCGAGAGAATTGCGCCCTGTGGTACCCCATGAGATAAAGGTAAAGGATCCGATAATATGGAATGGATGCCAACTGACTGGGACCGGTTTGATAAGTAACTCTTAAATCATTGAACACTTGCCGATGGCGCGCCCAAATCGGCTATTTTCTGCAATAAACGTTCATGATTTATGATATCGAAAGCCTTTGAGAGGTCAAACAATACAACCGCAGTGATTTTACGTGTATCCATACCCTCTAGTAATTTATCTGTAATAAAAACCTTCAGTGTTTCCGTGGAATGGTGTTTTTTGTTCCCGCTTTGATGAGGGGATAGGCGTTTGTTAGACACTAAGAAAACGCTGAATTGTTCAAGTACTATTTTCTCGCAGACTTCAGAAAGTAAATCTAGGAGGGACAAAGGGCGGTTGTTTGATGTTGCGTCATGGTCGCCATCTTTGAGTAATGGTATAACTTCCGCTAATTTCCATGCTGTGGGAAATATGGTGGTGGATAATGAGCAATTAATGATCTCCGTCAGGGGGCCTAAAATAACTGGTAGACAGTCTCTGATGACGCGAGTGCTCACCGTGTCTGGTCCAGGAGACTTGTTCAATGGAAGCGACAAAACAGCACGGTGCACATGTTCGTATGAGACGCACCTAAAGCTAAAGAGCTTTTGTGGGAGTTGGCTGATGTTAAATGGTGTGTTTCTTGAAAAGGTGATGTTATTTTGCTGTGCAAGCTCCCGGGAAGCTAAAGCGGTGTTTTTCCCTACCGAGGAGAAGAAGATGTTGAAATCATCCGCTACAGCCTTGATATCTTTGGAATAAGTTGGACTTTCCTTTAGTCTGGACGGTATAACCGGATTTATAATCTTCCAAAGGGAGCTTGGGTTGTTTTTGTGGGCAGAGACTTTATCAACAGTGTGATACCTTTCTGTAACTACAAGTTTGTTTTTCACCAGGTTCCGATAAAGCTTAAATCTTTCCCAGTCCGCCCTGTTGCGAGTTTGGAGAAAGCGCCGGTGAAGTTGGTTTCTGGTCCGCATGAGATCTTTAATCTCTTTGTTCACAAAAGGACATGGCCTACTTTTGATCTTGATTGGAGCGTGAAGGTTTAGAGTAGACTGGAGGGCTTCGTTAAGGCTATCTAATTAGGCATTTACGTCATTTCCCTGAAAGATGGTAAGAAGACGGTCAGCTTTACAGGCTTAGTCAGTAGTGAAAAGGCATGGAGAGTAATTCTTATAACTTCGCGTTGCAATTGACGTTAAGGAGGTGGGTGGGGGGCATCATGGGTTTTGGATTGGCCGTAAGAAAAAATGAAAAAAAACCGAATGAAATGGTAAGAAAAAGCAATAATTGATGTTTGAACAAGCAGTGCAAAAGCAGCTGTTACCAGGTATAATTCACTATCACTATCGTATTAGTATAAGTTCAAATGTAATATTTTATAATACGCACGACGATGGTCACAACGTGTACCTGTTATCTCCCGAATACAGACTACTGCATTGCATCTAAATGGTGCGACCTAATAAAACAATATAATATGTTCAATGGGTATAATTCAGAAGGAAACGGTAAAATTAGTCGTGTTTTTGATGGAAGATTGTGGATACAAATTCTGTGTTCATCGACAGATGGTATGTAATGGTATAATTTTTGTGTTTAACGTGAACTGTGTCGATGCATTTCGATGTGTTGTTTGACTGTTCAAACGGCCATTTTATTTGTAATAGACAGTCACTGAAGACAGTTATCAGGTCGCGATTCATTCTATAAGTACTGTATTAAATAGTCTAAACAGTCTCGTTCCTTCATATATGCGGTCAATGTTCATAGACCGTGACGGCTTAACAAACTATTCTTTGAGAGACATTGAGGGCAAACTGGCTTTTCCAAAACCGCGCACAAACTATTTGAAGAACAGTTTTAGTTACGATTGCGCTATTCTTTGGAATAGCCTACCAATTGAATTACGGCAGGCCAAATCCCTCAATTTATTCGAGACTGACTGCAGTGGCTTCTTCAAATAGTTAATTTTCATAATTTAAACACGGCACTCTTGGAAAGCAGGGTTTTATTTTACTAGATTTTTATTTAAGTTATTTAACAATTTAGATAGGTTTTAGATAGTTTACAGTATGACAATCTAGAGAGTATATAATAAGATATAGACACTTATATTGTATGTCCCTGAAGAGTTATTTTAACCGTGTATAAACAAAGGTACTTGACTTGAATTGACTTGGTCATCGCGTGATCAAACAAAAGAGCTAAACAAAAATTGACTTGCTACGTGACACGTTGAAAAGAAAAATTGCAACACAGTTGTTCTTTAGCCTATGCCTTATCCTATGGTATGATTTCCTCAAAACCATTTAAAATTCATAATATCAGCAGTAAGATACATATTAAATGGATCAATAAAATTATTTGTTATTTTATTTAGATACAATGACAAAAGATATAAAAACAGCGAGAAAATTTGTGTTTTGTTTTTGCCATTATCGAGCAAAGAAAATTAATAACTCTCAATTGTGAAGTTGGGCATCCGTTCACCCTCGCGAATTGTATTAAATTTCTTTCGGTCTCGGACATTCTTTAACCCCAATACTTGTGTCAGGAATAAAATCGTACATTTGTGGGCGATTCAGTGTGACAAATTACAAAAGTTCTGTTAGAATACTTGTGTGTTAGTTACCATCCCATCAAAACCTTACGACAGAAAATTTTAACAGGAATCAATTTCCAGGAAAATATTTGGCAATTAATCCCCGGCAGCTCATACAGAGGTCGCTAATGCCAATGGCCTTTCGCTTTCCTCTTGTTCTACAACTATGCAGCTAACTTTCGTAAACTAAGTCTTAATTAAAGAAATTTGCCGAAACTGTAGCTCAAGATTATTTAATTACAACAATTTATAAAGACGCTGCATGTGTTTCGTTGGAGTTATTTCAGAATTATCACTCAAAATCGTACGTTCAAATTAAAAATATATATATATTATTGTTAGAAAATATTATTCTACTAGAAATTTATTTTCTTTGTGGCAGTTAATTTAAATTATAATACAGTTTACGTATAAATACGCCCAGAACCCTTTGTAAACCTTGTTCACTTGTTTTTAGATTTTAGATTTTTAACATTTGTAAATAGATTTTTATAGATTTTTAACTGAAGAAGGCCGAACGGCCGAAACGTTTTTATTAAACTTAGACCTTTGAGAAGTTTCGTCTTCTTCCGTTTCGCCTCTATACCTATTTAAATATATTTATAAATATATATATTTAAGGAATGAATTAATCAGCAAATGTAGGCACAAAGACAGATTTCTGTTAAAGAATGTGAAATAAGTTCACCTTGGGATCGATAGAACTTGATATGTTGTGTGTATTCTTTGTAAATTTATTCCGCGGCAATCACTGACGAGTGCAGGTCACTGTATGAAACAGCTCTGTCTGATTAAAACGGAATCAAATGAAACCATGTTCTAAATTCAATATAGTATATGTATAAAATATACAAAAAATGAAAAATAATTTAACTAAATGAAATTTACTAAAATTGCACAAAGTCGAAAAAAATTATAGTACCACACACTATGACACTTTGACCATTGCTTGCAAATAAGTTTTTAATAATTATCATTTGGTTGAAAATAAACATTACAACTGAAACATATCAAAGCACCTACCAGTGACTTTCTAAATACTTCAAAATCAAAATAGGCCAAGTTGTGAAGAATTATTAGTCCACAAAAGTTCTCGACAGAAAACCGCTTGTCAGTTTGTAAACATCCTGTCACGATCGACTGCAAAATGGACCGTCTTCTCACGCTTGCAGACGTGATCATGTTGTTCAACCACAAAATCAAAGTCGCATAACATTTCATAAAATTTCATGAACCCAAATGTTTATACGTTTTAGGCAATCCTAAACACAAGCTGCAGGATTTCACTATTTGATTAAAAAAAAACATGGCTTCTATAAGCAAGCTTGCATTTGCTCATGTGGGCTGTCATAAGACTGAAGTATGCATGCTTGGAAATTTGTGACGTCATTCAGACTTATGACCTGGATATGCAATGTGCTTGAAGACTCGTACCACTGGCCTACGGTCTGGGCATGAGTTATCATATAACAATAGACATCTTTATTTTGACATTGCATGAACAGACTTCATTTTTTTAGTATAAATACAATACAAAGGCAAAGCAAGATATAAGGGCAAAGCAAATGGATAATGTATTCATGCTTTCAATCCGGATATGTTTTTTTTTATCAACTTGTCATTTTAAAATCATTTCTATCCAAAATGGCTCCTTTAGGAGCCACTAAATATTGAAAAAGAAAATTCCAATCGCTGCTTTCATTTTGATTGTTTCTTGAATCCTTCAATTGTTATTGTTTTGTATCATCAAATATGGAGGTCAATTTATACACAAGTTTTCAAAAATTGCATTGTTTTTGACTAGAAAAACATGGGTCGACTTATACATGAATCAACTTCTACATGAGAAAATACAGTACATGTTTTATTCTTCCCTGATATGTGCTTTTGCCAACTTTTTTTTTTCCTACTGCTAATTTCTTAAAAGAAGTGGTGTGAGCAATTCATTAGTATCATGATATTTTTCCTTAGTAAATAAAAATAAAATAAATTAATTGTAAAAATATGTAATCCCTATTTACCTTAGCTTCAAAAGTAGCAAGCACCATCTTTTACTGGTATGCATGACTTACTTTTTGGAAGTTGTAAACTTTCAAATTAGAATATAACTTGTATGTAACAGTGAAACACACCCAGTAAATAATGTAAGCTCACTGTGTGAAATGTCTGAGGATACCTAATATTATGTGTTTATGCTCTATTTATTCTCTTACAGACTTTTCAGTAAAAACCACTTTCAAATGAGGCCCTTTAATATGAAAAGTATAAATATTTGTTTGTATGTGATGGCATGGAATCAATGATTTTCTGTATTTTGTTGTATTCATGCATGCTCAATAATTTTTATTGCAGAATGTGTACCATTATGCGAAGACAGAACCAAAGTCTGCAATATCTTGAGCAAGGTAAGATGATATTAGATAATCTGTCAGCAATATTGTGAGCAAAGTAATAGAGAACTTGTCTGCAAAATTTGTGAGCGAGATACAGAACATGTACATGTACCGCTGCCTGGTTAGCCTAGTTGGTAAGGTGCCAGTCTGCTGTGTGGGAGGCTTGGGTTCGATTCCCGGCCGGACCAACACTCAGGGTCTTAAAATGATTGGGAAGAAGGTGCTGCCTTTGCTCTAACATCAGCAAATGGTTAGACCTTCGTGTCTTTTTGGCTAAGGACGTTAAACCGTAGGCCCAGTCTCTCGATCTCTCTCAGTGTTGAGGGACTTAAAAGAACCCACACACTTCTTGCAAAGAGTAGGGTAGTGATTCTGGTGTTGTGGTCTGTTTCTTCAACTGAGGGCCCTCCTTTTCACCATAACATGTGAGCCGCTCAAGCAGACTTTACCTCAACTGTTAAAATCTGTATTTATTTGTAAAGTGCTTAGAGCTTTAGGATAACAAGTCACTTGTTATCCTAAATTATCCTAAACAACAAAAGATCTTACGTGGAATAAACACATTGATCCTACATCTATGTGTTTATTCCACGTAAGATCTTTTGAAAAGAGGATACCAAGATATTTAATGTGGTCAGCCTTTTTAAGTGGAGTACCATTCAATATGTCAATGTACGGGATCCTGGTGCGCACATGCGAGACTCAAGAGTACTTCACACTTTGTGGTGTTAAATTGCATGAGCCATTCCTCTCCCCACTTCTAAAGAAGTGTTAAGTTGTGCTGGAGCTGTTAACAATCATTGTTGTTGTTGATAGCAAGGTACATGATAGTATCGTCAGCGAAGAGCCTGACTTTGGATTTAATGCCATTAATTTCATGGTAAATCATTGATATAAATAAGAAGCAGTGCCAGGCTGATGACTGAGCCTTGTGATACACCCGATAGAACTGGAACGGAAGCTGAATGTTCACCGTCAGCAACCACGCATTGCTGCCAGTTGTTCAAGAAGTTCTTAAGCCAGCCTAAGGTGTTGTTTCTAATACCAAAATACTTAGGTTTCAGTAATAGCCTATTATGAGGAACTTTATTAAAAGCCTTTCAAAAGTCGATTACGATGTTTGATGTCAGTTAGATCTGTGACAAATTCTAGAAGCTGAGTTTTGCAGGACCTGTTCTTGCGGAAAGCATGTTGTAGAGGATACAGGTTGTCATTTGCCTCTAGATGTGACATAACACAGCTTGTCACAATGTGTTCTAAGATCTTACTGTATACACAGGTCAATGAAATCGGTCTATAATTCTCAGGTCTATCTTTATCTCCTTTCTTAAAAATGGGACTAGTACGGGCTTTCTTCCAATCAGTAGGTACGATATGTGAGTGAAGAGACTTGGCAAAGATTTTCTGCAGTATAGGTGCAATTTCGGTGGAAAGCTCTTTCAAAACTGTTGGTGCGAGGTCATCAGGACCGGCTGCCTTGTTTGTTTGTAAGTTTTTAAAAAGCTTAACAATTCCTTCACTGGTAATGGTTATTTCGAGCATAGTAGGGTAATGATAGCTGTTCTCTTGCATAGAGTTGTTTTAGAGTTAGACGTAACTCTCTAGTGAACACTGGCTGAAAATAGGACTTCAATAATGAGGCTTTTTCCTGTGGTTCGGATATCAGAGTTCATTGTTTTTCAAGGGATGGACTCCAGTACTATCAGCTTTAGCGTGCTTGAGTAGACCCCAAGGTGCTTGTTGGTCTCCAGGTGGTTGTCATTGTTAGATGGGTTGATGATGTTCTCTACATACTGATAATACGCACATTGAAGCTTTTTCTGGACTACGTGTTTGAGGACTTTGTACCTTGGATCGTTGTGGGTATGTAATTTGTCTTTTTTTTATGAGTCGCTTGAGATCTTTTGTAAGATATGGAAGGCCATTCTGTGATTTTCCAAGCTTGTTGGGTATAAATATCTTAGTTGTCGTGTTTAACTCAACACAGCAGTTGCACCATAGATCATCAGCTTTTAGGTCAGAATCGTCCATGGTGTGAATTGATTCGGTAAAGTTGGTCATGTGCTGTAGAGACCTTCCCAATCAGCATTCTTATAAAGGGGGACTTGCCGGCGTTTCTGCTGAGGAATGATTGGTTTAATGTCACCTTCAACGTACACAATGTCATGATCTCTCAGTCCAGGCATAATCTGAGTCTTACAAATAAGAGTCTCAATGTTTGTGATGAAGAGGTTAAGGTGTTGGGACCCCTTGTTGGCTTGGTTATCAGTTGGATGAGATTGTTATCGTCTAGACTGTCAACAAACTTCGGTGTGGGTTCAGGATAATTGCAGGATGGCTTAAGGCAGTTATTACGCCAGTTAAAGCCTGAAATATTCATATCGCCAGCTATCCAAATGTGGGGAGCAGTTCTATTACAAATATGTCAGATTGAAATGTCAAAACTGGACCCAGATGATTTTGCAGTCAGTCTCAATTTCGGGTTCATGTGTACAAATAATTTTATATTCATTAGACGCAGCTATGAAACGCCTCCTCCTTGGGTATGTTCCCTGTCATGATGGAAAATGTGATATTTGCTAATCATTTGAGGTGAAAAGATTTCATTGTTATGTATGACAGGTGTTGGCCATGATTTTGTTCCAGTAATAATGTCGGGCTTAGTGCTATCGACAAGGTTCCAAAATTTTGTGTCTTGTTCTTTTATGAACTGAAAGTTCGCCATGAATCGAGCGAGATGGAGAGTGGGAGTTGGAGAGAGTGCTATTTAATCAGTAGCCAAATTTGCTGTTGTTATCGAAATTCTAAATCGATGGTGAAAAAGTATTAAAAATCAAAATAATTATATCTCAATTTTATTTTAGAGTACTAAAGTCAGTCTGAGGTTAAATCAACTCTACTGCACTAAGTTTTGAATGCATTATCCATTTTCTGAAACAACAATTCAGCCAATGAATATGCATTCAGAAGTTGTAAAAACATTACCAGTAATTGTCAAAAGGTAGTGGAATTGGGAAATTCTTGCTTGTGACAAAGAAAGTACTTTTGCCCCACTTTTACATAAAAATTTGTAACATCACATTGCTTGACTTTTGAAAATACCATGTCAAAACTTTATTGCACTCTGATTGGATATCTTGACAAAGGGTTACTTGGTGCCCAGGCTCACTCAGAATTTACTGTCATTGCCTGACTGTTTTGGTTCTTTTCAATTTTTTGTAATTTATCGTATTTTTCTCTAAATATTATTTTATCAAAAGTGCAGAAAAGTGCTGGAAAAGAGGAAAGTGCAAAACAGTGCATATATTAGGCAAAAGTGTGGAATTGCACTTCTGCACTTTGTCAGATGCCCTGTGAAAAACTTTTTTTTGCTTGAAAGAGGTCTAGTTTCAATACTGTTGAAAGCTCAATCAAAAGTTTAATTATATAGTGAATGTACAGTATGTTAATAATTTTTTTATAACCAAAACCATTTCTATTTGTCAACAAATTTTAAAGTGGCAATTTTGATTGCACTCACACATATACCATGAAAAACGTTACTTTCTTTTCCTGAGTTAAAGTTAATTTTTATGATTCTGTCAATTTTTTTCAGTTCGACAACACTTAGCTCGTCTGCCTTCAATTGATCCAAACACTCGAACTCTTCTTGTTTGTGGGTAAGAATATTACGAGTTTTTAGAAAGTGTGGATATACTGCATTAGCTACTATATGCCATGCTGATGAGACCTAAAAAGACTGAAACAGCAGTCCATGGCTGCTAACATTTAGGCTCACTATTTTTATGGTAGATTAAGGGGTAAAGCTTACTACCAGCATGGCCATAGTGCTCATTATTGTGGCTTCAAATTAGCTAGTAGCACAATTGTGCTACCTATACTTGACATTGATCGTCATAGCCACATCCCATAAGCATTGCACTTTTACCACATCTTATGTTCTTTTTTTGGAACCTGAGCCTGTTTGCTAGCTGTGCCATGCTGATGAGGACTAAAAAGGCCAAAACAGCTGTCCATGGCTGCTAGCATTCGGGCTCACTATTTTTATGGTAAATTTGAGGGGCAAAGCTGGCTTCCAACGTGGCCATAGTGCTCATTATCATAGCTTCAAGTTAGCTACTGGCATAGCTAGTTTAGGTAACATAATTTAAAGTGTATATATCTGTTGATAAAGAGTTAAGGTGGCTCCCCGTGAGCAGTTACTTGAAGTATATGTTGTAGTTCAAAATGAATTTTAGTTTAAAATAATTTCAAACTAGGTCAAAATATTTTAAACTAGGTCAAAATATTTTAAACTAGGTCAAAATATTTTAAACCAGGTCAAAATATTTTAAACCAGCTTATTTATCAATTGTCTGATCAATAAGCTGGTTTCTTTTCTTTTTTTTTAAAAAAAAAAAAGAATAAAAAAAGAAAAAAAAATTTCGTTTTCTCAGTTGTTTTTTTTTGTTTTTTTTTTTGCATCTCACCACCCACCCCTCCCCTTTTTGTTCTGTTATTCCCCTCCTATACCTAGTTATTATTAACCCCCCACTTCACTACCTCTCACCTA
>JANCMA020573220.1:0-10014 GCA_024336925.2 Zoanthus solanderi
TAGCGAAACACAAAACTATTTGGCGCCATTATGAAATGAGCCGCGCGGGGATTGGTAACGAGTTTCTAAAAATAGCAGGACGAGTGGAGTTCCTGATAGGGACCGGGGATAAGCTCTCTTATCTCATATTCTCTTGCAGCTATTGAAGTACGTTACCGAAAAGGTACGACATGTTACAAATCGTGGTTGATAAGGTTAATGATCATTGGAGTAATGGTGTTGCGCTTCTTTGGAGAAACTCGATCAGCTTGGATCAAGCGTCAACGAAATCGTATCGTTTATTTTATATCTTTCTGGAGTGTTTTGAAAGCTACATTTAATTACAAGATCGAATACTTGTGTACTTTCGTAAACAAGATTTCATTTTATAATTTGGATTAAGTAAACTATTTTAAATTTGGTGGTAAAGCTGCGACTTGAGTCAACATTGCCGAATGCATAGACGCGCAAATGCATTTTTTTAAAATCGAAATCAAAACATCTTTTAAAAGGGTAAAGAGCATTGTAAATTGTATATGAGTTGCAATAAAGGCCATGATAGTTAATTCTTCAGGTAACTTTTGCCACATGTTAGCTAACAGTGTGCACGAGTGTAGATAATATCGAGTTTCAAATGCGTCAAATAAAAATTTAGAAATCAAACTTGAAATCAAGGCTTTTTATGGAGTTCTAAATAACACTCGACACTAACAGTATAGCCAAATAGCCACAGACTTAGTATGCCTGTTATGTTAGCCCAAGAGTAAACTTCCTAAAGGTATATAGAATGAAAGAAGAGAAAACAATTTTTAAGCCCTTGGCGGGAATCGAACCCCACATCTTCGGTTTACTATCCTAAAGGTATAGTTCGGACGCAAAGTTAGTAGAGTCGACTGGTTAGGAAACTTGATGACTTTCTTTGTTATATATTTTTGTTCTCCTTTTCCCTATTGAAATATGACGTTGACCGTGCACAAACAACAAATGTAAGTAAGCATACAGCCAATAGACTAATGAAGCATCACACGCCAGAACAAAAGATCCTAAATGTGACCGTGCACACAACATGAAACAAAGAATCATTGTAATCTTCTTTGTAGTATAATAATAATACTAAGTTTCTTAACCAGTCCACTCCAATAACTTTGGTTTGAAAAAGTGCTGTTATAGCGACATTTAGATTTTCTTGAATGGAAACTTGTTGGAACTGAATGGCACTTGAACAGTTCTCTTCTACCTTAGTTTTAAGTTCCTTTTGTTGTGAAACCAGTCTGAAAAAAGTAAAACTATTACCGAACTGTTAACATTATAAATAAACAAACTTACAATGCATTTTAAAAAATGTGAATTCGACCAAATGACCTTGAAAAACACGCAGTCAGTATTTTGTTGCCTTTTTTGGTATTTTCTGGAATTGCATTTATCTGTATCTGCAAAATTTCATCGTCCGTGACGATCGCAAAACGGGAATTTTCCGCCTCCATTTCGATACAAATATTATCCCGAGTGGATATTAGAGCTCATTATCCCTAAATAGCGAATTAATCAAATTATGCTATCTAAGGAGGTTCCCGCGTAGTATGTACTAAGTAAAATTATATCTCCCAACTCAAATATGTTTTCCGATTGGAGGAGAACGTGTCACGTGTCAAAACTTACTAACTCCCTAGGGAAACAACAACTTGAGCATTCGACTCGCACTTAATCAGGTTGTCCACCTTTGAAACAACGGCAAATTTGTATGCCAGCCGCGTAAAACAAATAATTTTTACGTATAGTCATGGCAGCTAAACGGTTTCAAACAAGAACTCACTGAGAATTTGAACAACTTCTACGAGACAAAAGCTCGAAATCTACTAACGATGTTTTCATCGAAGTTTTAATATTTGTGATTTGAATTAACATTCGTGATTTGTGTTTTATTTTAAATGAAATTATTGGGATTTGTAACACTAACAGTTTGTAATAAAGTGGTAAGCTGACATCATCAGTGTATTGTTCTATTTTGAGTTGGGAGGTATAACAAAATACTTACTGACTGACCCCACGGAAACAGTGAGTTTTGTTTTCCCTCACTGTTTCCCTTGGGGCCAGTCATTAAGTGCTTGTTCTTATTTCTGGATGTAATATTTCAATAACCACAGGCAGCCCAGGCAGAAAATCAGTGTGGACTTACAAAATTAATGTACAGTATTTGTATGGAATCAATAACGAAGTAAAATTGCAATTTGATTTTCACTAACCTTGGTCTGATGTTGTTTCTGGCTTCTGTTGATCCTTTGTAGCTGGCTTTTCAGGCATTTTGAGCGATATTGTTGCCATTTCCTTCACTAGTAAGAGAAAAGACAAAGGCTGGCGACTTTGCTCGTTACTAACTCCAATTCGATCAAAAATTTAGTCATTGTAATCCCCTCCAGTGATTGCAAGAAAAACACAGCGTCGAAGGATAATGATTCTTCTACCAAGATATCGATCTGGAATCCATAAATAAAGAATCTGACCTGTTATCATTTGCTTCATTTTCTTTCTCTTTTCGCTCGAGTTTTTGTTTCTGCAGAAGCGTGATTTTTCCATGTCAGACATTTGAGCTAAATAACCTCGCCCGATGTTAAAAAACATGGTTCTGATTGGCCACTTGTTGCCATGGTACAACGCCATGAAAAGCATGTAATCCCCTCGCAGGCAGGGAGAGTACTGACAAGCTGATACCCTCTAGGGATCCCACGAACTGGACACATAGGATTAGACTTTATCTTTTCTTTGACTAATGTGAAGGAAAGGGCAACAAAATCGCTTAAAATATCTAAAAAGCCAACTACAAAGAATCAACAGACTACCAGAAACAACATCAGACCAAGTTAAGGTTAGTTAAATTTTATTAAAAATCAAATTTGCGATTTTACATCCCTTTTAATTTCATACAAATATTGTATTTGTAACTCCACACTGATTTTGTGCTTGGGCTGCCTTTGCTGTAATTGGTAGTAAAACTTGTTGACTTACCCGTCCCTGGGCCAACTTCGCAACCATACAGCTCAACCCTCATACAGATTTTTTTGTTCCATCTCGAAGGATAAAATCTCAAGTACCTCATTTGAGGTGGATTAAACAGTGTGTTTGTAAACAAAGAATCTCCGTCAGTGTTTGCAGTAAATTCCTGTAAAACATCAGGTTTACCAGATTTATTGTCCATTACACCGTAATATCAGCAATGTTTATGACTTTACCGTTTATGTAAAAAAACTGAAAAAAGTTAAAAAATCGTAGCGTTTACATAAAACTGAGACTAAATTTAACGTTCCGGTGCTTAGGGTAATATTTTTCTTAACACGTAATTTAGAGGAATTTTTAAGAACTTAAATCGTTCGTCTCCGTTATTAAATGTTTCTCTAAAGAAAGTCTTTAGTATGGTTAGGCTACTTACGGCGATGAAGAATTTCAACCTTAATTTGACAAAAGTGCACTGACTTTTTACGAACTTATTTTTTGCCATTAATAATTTTTTATTTCGATTCCTTTCATGCTAATGTACATTTACAAAGCTTCTTTTTTATCGTACAATTTTGATTTTTTTTCGAACTTGCCGAAAATCGAGACATTTTAATTGTCTTTTTCAAATCTTTTCCACGTATGTAATGTTTTACTTTAGTCTTGGAACGCAGGGTATAAGTATAAGAAATCGCATACGCGTGATTGCGAGTGCATTTCGTGATTTATGGGCGCGAGTGATATTTTGAAGTTCTCAAAATTGCACGAGCTGAAGGCGAGTGCGATTTGAAAACTTCAAAACATCAATAGCGACCATAAATAAAGAAATGCACAAGCAAGTTCATACGATTTTTTGTTTATTATATTCTCAACAATTGTATTTCGGCATAAAACACTTGCAACATTTTATCGAGCTCTTTGTGCTCGTACTCCTCAATTTTCTGGTTGACTTTCCGTTTTGTCGCCCAATTCTGCCAAGCTTTCAACCAGGTCTGTACTGTTTTCAAAGTATTTTGATTTCTAGATTTTTTTTTTACTTGCTTAGGCCTACTCTGGGGTCCAATGTCGCCCACAATATTTTGGTAATTTTTCCTAGATTTGGCCAATGTTGCCAACCGTCGTCCAATGTTGCGGCGACATTAGGTGACAGTGCCCTCCAGAGTAAGCCTTTAGTTTGAAATAGCAAAGCGACTGTCAGCCATTTTGTTTTTGTTTTCCACATCAACTTCTATATCGCACTCAATAACTTAAAATGCACTCTATAACCTGCTCATGGTGCTCGTGCATTTAAAAACAAGATATTTCTCTGAGAATATAATAAAAAGCATTATGCAGTATATTAGGTAGGGAATCAGATTTTGTAAAGGATTCGAAACATTTAAATTTATCTCAGTACTTTAGAATGTTGGTTCTCCAACATGAAAGTAAATTAGCCTAGTCTTGATGTGCAAAGCAATAAGGGTTATTTTTCTGTATTTGACTATAATATGATAATATTTGAACATCTTGCACTCCTGGCCATAAACTATATCTAATTTAATTTTCTAAAGGCCACCTGTCGTGATTAGCCCGTATGGTTATATACAGGTGGCCTACACTCTTTAACCTGTTAATTCATTTTTTAGCGTTTTTTTTCCCCTGTAATTAATACGAGTGTAAATAAAGTTTTGTTGTTGTTGTTGAATATAGTAACTAAGTCCATTTGGTTCCGCGTTAGTCAATCGTAGCAGCCGCTTCCAATCTTAAGTGATTACAAATCATACAATACTTAACTGGTTGAAAAAAATCGAACTAATTTGATGTTATAAATCTCACCTTAATTTTCTCATTGTGCCTATCACAGTACCACGTGACATTATCTGCACTAAACTGTAGTTTAAACGCTGACACCCAAGACTCGTTACCATTCCCCTGGGTTGCTACAGCCATCAGAGTAACAATTCGTTGCAGGTCCACTTCCAACCACTCTCCTCTTTGCGCTCTCATGGCACACCAACAACCTGGTATGTTAAATCGCGCATTCCGCGCGGGATAAAAACTATTTTCTGAGGAGGCCGTGATGTGACGATCCTTTATAGTCCCGCTGGCCATTCCCAGGGGAGGGGGTGGTACACATTCTAAAAGGAGTCCATAAATCGACATTGATTTGAATCCATCCGTTGTATCAACGACCTTGTCGCTTTATTGTTCCTTTTTCAAATAAACTACTTAACGACTATTGATATACATTAGATTGAAAATAGCTCATTCGGTGATTTGCTGAAGGGACTGCTTTAGTGAGCATGTCTAGAAAGAAGATGCAGCGGTGTAAACAATGAGGTTATGAATGATAGTTACGGTTATGATTATTGAGACTGAATACCGCGGTATAAAGAATGACGTTGTGAATGATAGTTATGATTTTATTATGTTTGTACCGCGGTGTAATCAATGAGCTTATAAATGATAGTTGCGGTTATGATTATTGAGAATGGGTTTGTACCGCGGTGTAAACAATGATGTTATGAAAGATTATACTGGTTATGATTATTGAGACTGAGTTTGTACCATAACTGTTTTTTTCAATTTTGATACGCAAAATTTATCATACTTGAGAACATTAATAGCCAAGCTTACTGTAAATTTCATACGTTATCTTCCAGTAAGAACCAAGCAAAGAAATGAATTACAACTAGTTGTTTAGCAGATAACTGTTTAGCTAGAACAATAAAGTCATGCAGCCATGCTCGCTCAATTTGTCGTCGTACGTACTCTTTCCAGAGGAAAAGAACAATATAAAGCAAAACAACTTTTTATTATAGACTTACATGAAAAGATGAAAGCCGCCCTACCTGAGCAAATACTTTGAAACAAACATAATTTGCTAAAAATTTAAACAACAATTATTGGGACTGAGTTTAAACCGGGGTAAAAGGTAAATCCTTTATGAGCCAAGTGGCCCAGGGAGTCGGCGGCTTATCTCTGGTGTCCGTAGTGCTGAGCAGATGAGAGTCTTTGACTCCCCCTGGATGGGACACTAATCCATCGCAGGTTAGCTCCCAGCAGACGCTGGTACTCATTTACCTACCCCGGATGGATGGAAAGCTAAGTGAGCTTTGGCAGAAAAGAAGGTCACACAAATGTTTAAATCTCGGATGAGCCGGGGAACAAACCCGGGACCGTTGTTTGCAAAGCAGAGATCTTATAATACCAACTGTGCCAATAACGCAGCCTAAACCCCGGTGAAAGCAATGACATTATGAACAAGCTATGACAGGTTATGTACGCAATGTAATCAATTGCGAAGGAGGCTTCTGTTTTGCAGTTCATATTGCGTACACAATACATCCATCAGTTTTTGTTTAAAATCGTTAAGATTGCCCGCCTGACGTATTATGAGAGGTAGCGGCTTGTTCCAGAGTTGACAAATCACATACGAAAAGGACTTTTTTTTCCATTGTAGGTTAAATTTAGGAAAAGGTAAGAAAAGTTCCATCACCTCTCAAACTGAGTAACATTGATCATGATGGACCCTCAAAAACGACCTGTTCTCCCAGCTGTGGCTTTATGAGCTTAAAAATTTTACAATTCCTTTAAAATTGTTTACCGCACAACTATTCTATCAAAAAATTCTACTTTCTTATTTTTTAAAAAACATATACTCCTTGACGATAATTTTTAAAAAGTTATCGATTATTTTTCGAAAATGCTTTGGTGGACAACTGATCTCAAAACTGGTTGTCTTTAAAGATACTGCTCAATTTTTCTTAAATTTTCAGAGAAAGTTATTTGAAAAACACTTAACAGATTGCTTTCTTTTTGACTTTCTTATCCGACTTGTTTTGCCAATATTTTTGTCAAGGGTACCTCAAGTCTTAGAAGCTGATTATCAATAATTTTCTTAACATTGTTTAGTTTCCTATTAATTAGCTAGTGCTTCAAGCTTCAAACATCTATTTAAAAAAATGAACTGACATCATCCAGATAAATGTTAAAACTGCTACAGTTATAAATACCAAACTCGAAGTAATATATTCACCTTCGCATTTGCACACATCAATTATGAAGAACTGCAGTCCGAAAAGAGTCTAAATTGGAAACAAAATGGAATTAGTTGCGACGAAATAACAAAAGGTGGAAGTAAATGATATTTCAATTGTTTCTCGCTTTTAAAATAAACTCACCAGAATCAAAGCACCAAACATTTTTGAGTGTAAAATCTGTTTTCCGTAGAAATTGGCCCGTAGCGGCGTATTCTGAAAAATTCGTTCATTTTGAAACTTTTTTATGATGCGAAAGAAAGTTTAGATTATTATAAAACAAGAAATAAAAATTAATCAATTATTTATATCAAGAGATAAGGCGTATTCAATCAGATTATATTTATCAAAATGTTCATTGTTAAAATAAAATCACGACTAGAGATATACTTCTTTTATTAATCTTCAAAACACACAGAATTTGATTTTTCTCTGCAATATATATCCGTAACTTCTTTAAAATGAGATAAGGAAACAACAAATGTTTTAAAGACGACGAAGTTTTCGAATAGTTTTCTTTTGTTGGATCTGAATGTTTTTTAATTATCCTTGGAGTATTAAATGTGTCGTTAGTGTCTATCTTTGCGTTACTGAAAAGACACTTCATCATACAGTTTACTCCGATCAGTTGAAAACTAAACAACCAAATAGCAAAAAAAAGAAAAAAAAAGTGAAAAGAAAAGAAAAGAAAATTCAGACAAAATTTCTTATATTGTTTCGAGTCTAACATTATAAAATGTAGATATAAGTAATTAATTGTTTTATTTCATTAGCAATATGTAATTAAGGTTATTTCGGTAATGTGTTTGCCAAGTAATTTTGCTAATTCTTACCCTAAAATGAAATTCAGAGCAACTTATTCATTAGCTTTCATTCAATAAACACATGCTAAAACCGAAAGTTTTGTGGTTAGCTTTCAAAAGACATTGATAGGTTCCTTATTGTTCCTTGAGCTTGTCGCCTTTGTCTTGTGTTGAATTGATAGAATTTGATATTAAATTTCAAATACCAAAAACAAATAAATTCATTCTAAAACCTTTTCCAAGATTCCATGCAATAGATCTATTCAACTACACAATTTTGTTTCAGTAAGCAACTTGTTAGAGGCACTGTACTCAGTTGTGAACTAGAAGTTTCTAAAAGAAAGTGAAGTGCTGCTATAGCTGAAGTGAATGTGTTACAATATGATATGAAATAAAAGCTAAGAAATCTGAAATAAAGCACCAACCATTGTGCTTCCTTAGAATTAATACTGCTTTAATGTTCAAAACCTGCAACTGTAATTTAAATTTGTATGCCTTGAACTGTATGGTCTTGTGGCAAAAAAAGTTTTGTGGAGTCATTTACATTGTGCTGAAATTTGATCCAAAAAAAAATTTATTTAACAGATAAGGCGCTTGAGCACAAATATTATTTCTAACAATTCAAAGCTATTTTGGACTTAGTAAAGAGTCTGTTTTCCCATACAGTTTACTGTAAATTTTCATAAAATTTTCAAAATCACTTTTATAATTGTTCAAATAGATCCTGAATCGCTCAGGTCTAAATATATAACAAGTAGCCATTCTAAGCTATTTTTTTTAAAATAAATTTTACTGCTAATAAATTTTCATGAAAATTTCATGAATCACCTGACCATTACACGTGCACTGTGTGCATGCAGTACGTATACATCAAGTACATCGATAATAAATAACGCTGACCATACTGAATGCCTACGCCGAAAATGCTTACAGAATGACAGACACAGGAGATGCAAATCGAAATTTTTCATGGTTCCCAAAGCCAAGATTAGTGTTGCTCGCAGCAATAACTGCTATAATCAGGAGCCCATTACCAGGAGCGTGATTCTCCCATACTGGGTCTGGCCATCAGAACAGTCGCAAAAGTGTCTATTTTTAGATTTTCTTTTTCCGCGAAACAAACAAAGGGTGTCGTATCTGACCAATCACAATGTGAGATTTTATTACGTCACTGTCACTCCAGGAGATCGTGGACCGTGCCAATAGTTTGTCCGCCATATTTTTCGCTTTTGTGGCAGTCATCGTGGTAACTGCTTTTCGCGGGAAATCGGGATCCGAAAATAGACACTTTTGTGACTGTGTTGATGGCAGGATGTACCGTACAATTACGCTCTTGGTAATGGGCTCCTGCTATAAGGAACTTCAGTACTGCTGTATTTTTGTATGGCGTGTTATTTCGGTGTAAAAACTAAAATTTATTGGCGCTAAATATCAGAGCTATCGCTAAAATATTGTGGATGCCGCTGAAATGTCGAAGCTGCTGCTAAAATATCGGGGCTGCTGCTAAATTTGTGTCAAAATCATTTATTTGTTGTCGACAGATTCTTAGGGCCATCGCTAAAAAAAATCAGTGTTATCGCTAAAACTTCATGGCTGTCGGTAGCATTCTAGTACTATTGTCAGATTCTCAGAACCTATTGCTAAACTAAAACTTCATAGCTATCGGTAGCATTCTAGTGCTACCATCAGATTCTCAGAACCTATTGCTAAAAACTCGAGACAGATTGGGGCTGCTGCTAAATTTGTGTCAAAACCATTATCTGTTGTTTTAGCTATTGCTAAAACTTCATAGCCATCGGTAGCATTCTAGTGCTATCGTCAGATTTTTAGAACTTATTACTAAAAACTCGAGACACTACTAAAATATTGGGACTGCTGCTAAATTTTAGGCTGTCGCTAGAATCGATTGGATATCGATTTATCTGTGGAAAATGTCATATGCTAGCTCCCTTAACCAAGATGGCGAACTCCCAGCTCAGTTCTGACAAAGTTAGTAGAGTGGACTGGTTATGAAACTTCGTAAACTACAAAGAAGATTACGATGCTGTTTGGTTTCATGTTGTGTACAGGGTCACGGTTATGATTTTTTGTTCTAGGTGTGATGGCTAGTTAGACCATTGGCCGTTTGCTTATTTACATCTCAAAGCTTTTTGTAATCTGTGCAGGGTCAACGTCATATAACAATAGGGAAAGAGAGAACAAAAACATAGAACAAAGAAAGCCGC
>JANCMA020573322.1:0-10013 GCA_024336925.2 Zoanthus solanderi
TAAAGGGTCTTTCTCATATAGAGGAGGATTGCTATGGAATTCGTTACCAACTGACATTAAAGCATCCGAATCTAAAGTTATTTTTAAAAGAAAACTGGATCAAATTTAGACAAGTAAACTGTTGACTGTATTTTATCTTTTAATTATAAATTATATGCATTTTTAATGAGTTTTACAGTATTTACTTCTGTTTTTATACGGCTTTCATGTAAAGAAGTTCTGTAACTTATGAAACTACCGTATCCAAATAAAAGTGAATCAATCAATCAATCAATCAATCAATCTCTCTATATATATAAATATATATATATATATAGGTAACCACCTCTTTATTTATCTCCCACACATTCAGTCCGACGAAGGACTACATTCAGAAACTTCAGTTTTCACAATCCTATCCACTTAACAAAGGATGGAGAATGAAGTTTTTAAAATCTTTATTACCATTCACATTTGAGAACTTTAACTTTAAAAGTGTTTTAAAAGTATAATGCGTTATAATTTGTTTTGATAAGCAATCGAATCAATCTACATTAATTTAAAGTACAAAGAGAAAGAGATGTCTCAGATTTCTTCAACTTGCCACGAACTTTTTGTTGAATGTTTTTAAGTTGGCATTGGAAGTGCTTCAAGAATGAGGCAAAATATTTTTAAAAAAATGGGGACATTATTTCGTAGTTGAGGCATATGAGAAAAAGTTGTCCAACTTTAGCGTTAGTAGAGCAACGTGATATTGTGCCACTCTAATATTTGTCATTAAAACCAGTTGGTGTTGCATTTTGCTGCGTAAATTATAATAACAATAAGAAATTCATAGCTGTTTATTCATCAAGCTCGAGCGCATCTTCATCTGAAGCCGCAAGAATGGTCTTTCAATGACTTGAATGAGTCGGGCCAAACTTCTGAAGTTTCATTTTCTTTTTCGTACTCTTTTGGCCACTGCTTTGCCGCCTCAGTTTTATCCTTTCTATTAAATTGGATTTTTATAAACGTTTGACAAAAGCACTTTCACCATCAAGAATTTCTGATTTGGTTTTCTTTTTCATTGCTTGTATCAGAGATTTGCATGGTCTCAAAAAAAAAATCTTATTATAATTGTGTAAAATTTAGTATTACAAAGAACGAACATTTTTTTTTTCAAATTTAATTATAACATACTTTGACTTTGTATTTAACGAAAAGGTACATTGCATCAGTTTCTCTCCTAGCTGCTGCCCAGGTTTAATTTGAGACTGAAGATAGTACTGGCATTGTTCAGCATTGACTTCGTGTACAGGACACAAATCAAAGGAAAAAATAAAGCTTACTTCGACCTTTAGTCAGCCAGTCACAAAGCTTGTTTAAATTTGTTTACTCTACACGAAGTAATAGCCAAAAATAATGTGTTAATATTTGAAATTTTTCGTTTGACTTGTTATTAAAACAAACAAAAAAGTGTATAATTAAGTTATTTATGTAAAAGTTAAAAATTTATTTGAGAACTAGAGCTACTGTTAAACAATTTTTGAAAATTACTTTTACAATGAGATTATAATTATTACTGAAGAAATAATTATTTGAAAAACCTCACGTTTCAATACGGAATACATGTGAGAATATACCGGAAACAGCTAACCTAAGCTCTCCATGGTTATGTGCGTGATCAAAAAGGGTTGTTTTTGCTGCCTTCTTAAATCGAAGCACGGGTACAATACAACACCGTCTTTAATCACCCTTTGTCTTATTCTTTGCTTTAAACCCGGGGCAGAACAATAGAAAAATCATCCCTTAAAAAACGCACACTGCCATGATTTTATCCACTGTGCTCTTCACGAACTGAATCTATCGACGCTTTATTTTCCTTGTTTCTGGCCGAAGATCATCATAAAAGGGTGATGCATGAATTGATATTCTCTTTACTTTATCTTTTACGTTGCTGCAATCGTATAAAACAAATCTCGCTATCATATTTTAAAAGAAAATAGAGATACATATTCAAAGAAACAGGACACAATCTCAGTTTACTTTATTCTCATTTTGACGTAACGGACAAGAAAACAATAAGGTAGTTACCAGCCTTCCCATTGCTCGGTCAAAGTGAATGCGGAAGTGAACCTTAAACGCAAATTACACCATGAAGAAATATCGTAATCGACCCTTTTTTTACTCCTCACCATTAGAAGGGTAAGGACTTTTGATACATACAAAAACCCACAACTGATATATACACTGTAAATTTACATAAACGCATCTTTTTTGCATATCCGCGTTAATGAAATCTTACTCTAATTTGGAGGTCATTCTTAATATCCTGTTATAAGTTATTAGCAGGGCGCTGAAAAGAATTTTTAGCGCCCTGGTATTAGGAAATAAGTTAGCGCGAATGGAATCGTACTGTTTGTTCAAGGATGTTTTCAGTTCTCTAATAAAAGCATTAGATATATATAAATGAGACAGTCCAGCTTGTTCTTGTGTTCTTCAATGTCTTCATGAAGGTATCGGACATAACCTGCATCCATACTTTTTACGCCATTTTTTTAAACAGAAAGGTTTTTATTTGAGATTTTAGATTTAGAAAACTTTGATTATTGTACTTTTTGAAGGAAACAAAAAAGTGATAATTTCCAGTAGTTCTAGCTGCTTGTCGGATGTTTTAGTTATGTTGGAGCATACACGAAGTAACTGCTTTTATTGTTTAGCTGTGCGTGATGGACAAGGTATAAATATACTTGGGAAAAGACTCTTTACGAGACAACTGAATATTTAAGTATTATCGATCAGTTTTTATGATTCGGTCTATGCTTTAAGTAAATTATGACCTTTGGTTTTTTTTAAATAAAAATCGAAAAACTCTAAAATGGCGAGTAAACTTCTTAACGACGAAAGTTACGGCGGGAAATTTGATGATACTGACAAATACAGTGCTTGTTAGAGTCAACTTTCTTCTACGTCTTCTACCACCTTTAAATCAAGTGCATTAAATCATGGCGAGTGTTGAGTCGCTTGCTGCATCACTTGTTCGCGAGTATTTAAGCAGAAAGGTAAGTGCAAGTAGTTGCAGTTGTAAAGTGTAGTTATGACAATGATGTTGTCGGAGTAATTAACCGGCATGATATGCAATGAATTTTTTTTTTTTTTGCGTTTTTATGCTTTCACCCAGCAACCTTAATCACATAAAATTGCGTCATTTTCAGAATTTCGTAGCACATTCATTAAGATTCAACGATTTATGACTATTCGTCTCAGTTTTGCTCTGAACATAAATCTTTAGCATGGCCGGTTCGCCTAATGGCAAGTAAGATAACGTACTGCATTTTCTTATTATGTTTATGAAAAACTTTATGAAATTCACCTTTTATGAAGAAACGAATTTTAAGGGAATATGTTTCCAGTAAACACATTTTTAGCTCAAAGACATACATAGTAATGAGTGACAAATATGCTGCTCATTAGAATCAATTTTTACTTTAATTTCAAATTAAACAAGAGCTAAAAAAACTAAAGGCCGTGTTACACGAGGCAATTTTTCCAGCAATGTGCAATGCAATGCTGACGATAAGGAAAAATTGCAAGTTGCTAGTGAGATGTCAAACTTGAGCAATTATTTTGCTACTCACAACGCAAATTATTTTTACCTGCTATAAAATTAAATACGACATGGTTGTTTGCAGTTAGAGACAACTGTGACATGACAGTTTGCGAGCCGGCTGCCCTGTACATGTTACATGCTGCAACTGGCTTTGCAACATTGCAAAAAGTAGAAGATTGTTCAACTTTTTCTGCAACTTTCTTTGCAATTTTCATTGCGTAGCCAATTGCACAGAGAGATGTTACATGCATAATTTTTGTCAGCATCTTGCTATGCAATGGGATTGCCTCATAAGTTGCTGGAAAAATTGCCTTGTGTAACACGGCCTTAAGTAAAATATTGTGTTGTGCTTCTTTTTTTCTTAATGTAACAAAATTTAGTTTTAAATCACTGTTGATTGATTCACTCATGTGCTATTTGGTTGATAGGGACTAAAAACCACTCTTAAAGCACTGGACTGTGAAATGCCAAGAACACCAGACAGGTTTGTTGATTTGTTCATGTGGAAGGGTTTTCTTTATTAACAAATGTTCCTACATTTTTTGTATTATTAATTATAGATTTAGAGTCACTCTGAAATTATTGCTAACTGTACCTATTTTAGGATTTTTAAATTAACACCCTGAGATAAAAAAGAAGAAAATGCATCAGAAATTTAGAAAGTTTTTCTGGTGTTTTAAAATAGGCTATATTTCTTATAGGAAACTTCTTTCTTTTTCTTACTTAACTAATGTCAAAACTATTGGGCTCCCATTTATGCTTTGATGTATATTGTAAACTTTGCATCACCAACCCTGCGGGGTCATGCTTTCAATTTATGCACCTATCATCGACTGTCCCCTGGAGGGGGACCCCAGGCAGGGGTGGAGACTTTGTGTAAAACTCTGCTAAAAGCTGTTAGTTTCTCCCTCCTATATGGGGACCACTTGGCTTGAAACTGTTAGTTTCCCCTTAATATTTAGGGAACACTTGGCTGGAAGGTCTAATTTCCCCCACTTGTATGGGAAGTAACAACAATCGAAATACAGGCATGATGGCAATAGGAAAATGGACTGTCCCTTAGAAAATTATGTTATTTGTAGTTCACAGAATATAAACAAACAAACCAATTTCAACTGCTTTTAATCATAAATTTAACTAAAACAAGACATGTTTCTCAAATTTACAGCAGATCAAAAAGTAATTTCTCTGCCTATTAAAGTCACATGAATGTGGAAATGAGTCATAGAATCCAATAAAACAAAGCATTTAAAGTCAGTTGTTATGTTTCAAACAGTATAATAACGATTTTAATCTTTTATTCAACAAGAAATTAAATTAACATGATATGACATGCAAATGGGCTATTCTTTAGAGAGCTTGACTGTGAAAATAAGGGTTGCAATAATATATTTGCATTTACGTTTTTTATTTGTGCAAGTTTCACATACTTGACCTTAGAATGTGAGTTTTAATTGGGTCAGTACAAAACCTGGGGTACCCCATGGCCTATCCCATGGCCTACTCCATGGGGCTCCTCATGGCCTACCCCATGGTTTACCCTAATATTTTGTTTACATGATTCTAAAATCAGTCAAATACTAAAGCAACATAAACAACAACACAAAATAGCACAAAAAAACCTTGTCAATCAAACTATGTGACATCACTGATCGTGAGTACAGAAAATCTTTCATAACTTCTTGTACGTGTTTGTAACATAAAAACATCAAACTTTGTCAACATCTTCCTTGACACAGGAATAACTGACACATGTCAATCAAGAAATTATGTCAGTCACGTGACATTGTGAAATTGCTCATATCGGGGAGATCTCACATCAGATAACGACAATAAGTGGTGTTTGCAACACAAAGAAAATGACTTTGTACTATTAAAGTCCCAATATTACTGGGAAAAAAACTTTGACAATAAACACTACCATGTAGAGAAGCAATGTGTTGTTTGCAGAAATCCGAACTTCCCACGCAAAGATGTTAGGATGAAGCTGAAGCACACCCTTACTGGAGGACATATCACTTACTGGAGAGAAAAATTAGGCAATTAATTTTGCCAAAGGATACCCTACAAGTAAAACGTTAGCTAATATTATTATGTTTGCAATGTCCATTTTAATAGATAGTGGATATCCACTCTTATCAGACTGAAGCACTTGAAGGGAAGCATTTTTACTTCAATGGAGTTGGTGGTCCTTGAAGATGGCGATCTACATATGGCCTTATAACCCAACAGCCTTCCCCTATTCATTATTGACATTTTGTTTAAGTTAACTCATTCATAATCCTATGTTGTGTTTTATAAAGAAATAAAGAAAATAATGCTGACACAAGCCATTTCCACTACTGTCTTGTCACCATTGAGATCACGTTACAAATTCAAGACTGGTGACTTTCCTAGATATTGATAGCAGGTTTATCCAGCAAGACGTTTCCAAAATTTAATGCTTGTGTGTTAGCAATTCAAGGATATTAGCATTTTAATGCCACGTGACTGATGACGCATTGACGTGTTATTGCTATGTCAAAGCAGGTAGAGCATATTTCATGTGATTGTTATAATTACATTACACATTAATATTACTCAGTTTTTTAATTGCTCCAAATTTTGATTGGACAATGTGCTGTTTTGGTCATTTTTTGTGTAGGTGGTACAGTAATTCACAATTGTTATGACAACTAATTTCATAGTGGAATTCCTTCCCTTGTGATTGGTTGGTGTGTTAATTTCTATCGCATTTGATTGGAAAGTGATTTACTTTTGCAATTGGTCTTAGCATAGTCATGTGAAGTCCGCTCTATATCAGGGAGGATTTCGAAAAAGGAATGTTCGTATGCAATAAATTGAAAAAGATTTGAGCAATTTTCTAATGTCATGTCATTGATGATGTCATCACCTGTTGATTGACATGTGTCAGTAGCAGGTGTGTCATGGAAGATGTTGACACAGTTTGATGTTTTTATGTTACAAACACAAGAAGTTGAGCGATCTTTTATAGTCACAATCAGTGACGTCACATAACCAAACAACAAATTATGAAGTGCGCATTCTGAACAAAGTACAGTATACATTATCATTAATTTTATTATTGTCTAGAGAACAATACCAGAAAAGAAATTTAACACATTTGATGCCATACCAGTAGCAATATGATCAACTCCCCTAGCACCAAGGATAAACTTTCCACCATTCTTTTTGTTTCAGCGATTGAACAAAGAAATAAACTAACACTGTACTATCATTTACCTATTAATATTTTAATATCTCAAAGACAAAACAAAAAGATGAAAGAAGTGTTGTGTTTAACTGCTGTGTTCCTAGTGCCAAGTTTAGTACTGTAAATCAGTAATTCAATCTTGTCAACTTATAGAAAATTTATGATTGACAGAGTTCTTCAACATTTGTTGCCACATGGTCTTATAAACAGACGGGGTCAGCTTGCTTTAAGGAACTAAAATTGAGTAGTTTTATGCTAAATTAACCAATGGCCCATGGTATTCAGTTTCCAATTTTCTTCATTGATTTAGAAATTATAACTTTATTTTGCCAGACCCCAAAGTTGCAGAGGGTCTAAAACACATTCAGTTGCTGAGTTATTTTCAGACTGAAGGTCTTTTAACAGATCAGGCAGAAATAAACTTCATACCAAGTGCTTCAAATTAAAATCATGAAAATGCCCAATATTTATAATCAATGCATACCTGAATTATATCACAACGCAGTTTCTCTTTCTGAATTTTGAGAGGCCATAGTTCAATAACAAAGCATTGATCAATGTGTACCATCGGCGTATGATGGATATGACAAAACATTTTCAAGGTGTGCAGTTGGCACATGCTGGATATGACAAAGCAAGAAAATTAAAGCTTGGAAGTTAAAAGATCCAATTAAAAGAAAAATGTTTGAAGAAAAAGTGAGTGATAGAATAGAAGGAGCAAATGTTGATCATACTGATTTGTCGAATGCATTATTGAATTCCGCAAGAGAAGTGTGTGGAGAGACAACAGGGAGAAGACAGAGAGACGTACAGCTAGCAGTTAGGGAAAAGAAGCGAAGTGAAGGAACCGAGGAAGAGCACGAGAAGTACATAAAGAAAAATAGGCAGGCAAAAAGAATGGTAGCAATTGCTAAGGATAGAGCCTGGAAAGACTGAAGTGAATCTTTTCAGTAGAACAAAGGAAGAGCAAAGATGTTCAAGATAGCAAAGAAGAGAGGAAGGGTATTTTAGGATAGAAATATATGTAAGGGATGAGAATGGAACTCTTAAAGTAAAAGAAGAGGAAGTTATGGAAAGGTGGAGAAGTTATTTTTCTTCTTTGCTAAACGAAACAAACGAGTACCAGCTAGAGGAGGGAGATAAAATGGAAGAGCTAAACAGATAGTGGAGCATGAAAGTAGGCAAGGCACCTTGGCCATCTGGGGTCACAAGCGACCTTATAAAGGCTGTAGGAGCAACTGCAGTGAAAGGACTCTTTCCGGTTTGTGGAACCATTGAACAGGAAGGCGAGGTTCCAGAGCCGTGGGGCAAGAGTTATACCACACCGGTATATAAAGTAAGGGAGATTCCTAATGGTGGACAAACTTAGAGGAGTAAGACTACTGGAACAGGATATGAAGGTGTATGAGAAAACCCTGGAGAGGAGACTTACGAAATATTGTTAAGATTGACAAGAAACAGTTTCGATTCCTGCTGGGTAAGTCAACTGTAGATGCAATTTTTGTATTACGACAGTTGCAGGGAAAATTTGGAGCAAAGACGAAATAGCTTTTCCATCTCTTTGTTGATTTAGAGAAGGCTTTTGATCGTGTGCATTGGGAAGCAATTCGATGGGCTTTAAGACCCCAAAAAGTGTCTAAGCGTCTCAAAGCACTTGTTATAGCTTTGTATAGCAATGCAAGGCCAAGGTTAGTACTCTAACTGGTACTTCAGATACTTTTTTGATCGGAATGGGAGCATATCAAGGGTTAGTACTAATCTCCCTGCTGTTTGTGGTGGTAATGCAGGAGGCAACCAGAGCAGCAAGAGGTGAACGATTGTGGGATTTGTAGTACATCAGTGACCTAGTGATAACAGCTGTATCAGAAGAGGAGGCACTAGGGGATCAAAGGTAAACACGAATAAGACTAAGTTGATGATGATGGGTAGAGAACCTGCTGTTAGGCAACAAAGGGGATTCAAATCCCATGAAGGATTTGTGGTAAAGGAGTTGAAGCAAAGTCGATATGGTGTCAGTGTCGTGATAGGTGGTGCCACCAGAGATGTTCGGGACTCAGAAATCTGAGAAGAGCAGGAGATAACTTTAGATGTCCAACGTGTGTGAGGAGAGTTGTGGCAGTGCCACAAAGATTGTAGGTGGGAGGAGATAACTAGTCTGGAAATAGTGGACAGCTTTCGTTATCTTGGTGATGCGATATCATGTGGAGGAGGGGTAGAATTGGCAATAAGGCATAGGATATCCTGTGCTTGGAGTAAATGAAGGGAATTGGCGTGCTTGATAGTATAGCATAGCATTCCGCTAGAGGAAAGAGAGAAGGCGTACTTTGTGTGTGGGCGAGGCCTGCATTGTTGTGTGCTGCAAAAACTTGGGCACTAACGGAAAGCTAGTACCTAGGTGTGATCATAGAATGTTGAGATACATGTCAAGTGTAAGATGGCAGGACATGATTACTAATGAAAAGGTCAGAAAAAGATGTGGGGTAGAGAACCTTGAACATAGATTAAGGAAAATGGTGTTAAGATGGTTTGGTCATGGAAAACATAGGGATGAGAATAACATACTTAGGAGTGCGATGGAGCTGGAGGTGGAAGGTAGGACGCCAGTAGGTAGGCCAAAGAAGACCTGGTAGTGGAGGAAGACATGAGGAAGTTAACATCACGGGAGATATGGCAGAGGATAGACAACAGTGGAGAAGATTCATATGATATCGCATCCGACCCCAGGAGTGGGAAACTAGGGACGTTAAACGATGATGATGGTAGTGATGATGATGGTGATGATGATGATGATGATGATGATTATGACTGTCAAGGTGTACCATGATAGCATATGATGGATATGACAAAGCATTGTTGAGATATACCATTTGCACATGAAGGATATGATAAAGCATTGACAAGACATACCATTGGCAAGGTGTTATACAAGGAACACTAACATTTTGTACTGTGCGAGCTGATTGGTGGGGTGCTAGACAAGAAACATTACATTTTGTCTTGTAGGAGCTGATCAATAGACTGCTAGACAAGAAACATTGCATTTTGTACTGTACGAGTACATTACAGTATTTTAAGCAGGGTTCCCGTTAACGCGTCGCGACGCGTATTTGACGCACGAAATTTGAAAAGGACGCGTTACTTTTGGACCACTTGCGTCCCTGGGACGCACGGAAATAGCTAAAATGTATGCGAAATGATTTCTCAATTTTCGATCAAAATAAAATATAAAAA
>JANCMA020573426.1:0-10012 GCA_024336925.2 Zoanthus solanderi
TATTAGTTGTGGGGTTCCTGTGGTGCGAACTAACCAGTATGCTGGGGAATTTGTCGTGACATTTCCAAGGGCCTACCTATTAAAATTTACAATTAAAAACAAACGTTTTCGAGCATTAGCTCACCTCCCGGTTAAAATATGAATAGTTAAGAAGAAAACTGCAGTTTATACAAACTGCAGTTTTCTTTGAGCTATTCATATTTTAACCTGGAGGTGAGCTAATGCTCGAAAACGTTTGGTTTTAATTGTACATAGTTTTAATAGTTTTTACCTTTTATTAATAATTTTATCGTGGCGAGTTATGTTAAATTAAATATTAAGATTATGATTATAATCATGATTATTATTACTTATGATCAACGTAATTTGGACATACGTGAGTTTGTCCAAAGGATCAGCGGTCAATTTCTACTGAAAAGATGCTCCGTTTAAATACATATTTTTACCATGGTTTTCGTGTATATGCTGGTTCTAATCCAAACTTCCGTTTGCTTTTGATCCTGACAGTTGCCATCGCTGAGGGCTATGAGGAAGAAGTCGATGTTGAACAGGAAAGCTATGCTCAGTGCTTACCTCAGACGTGAAGGTGAAATCATCATATAGCTACGATGCATTCATTTACTTTTTATAATCTTCTAATTTCCTGCTAAATCCTTGGAAGAGGGTCACCTATTTGCTTGTGGTCAGAGGTTAGCACCCTCTGGCCATGAACCTTTATACCCGCTACAGACTCTCAGAGAACAACAACAACACTTCAGCGAGCCGTGTCTGTGCAGCGTCACCTCATCCATGACAGCCATGGGTAAAGCCGAAAGGTCCCCATGGTTGTAAATTGCCCAGCCAGGCTCGCAGTTTTATGAAGCAGATGAAGCTAGCCTCCTGGAATGTGAGAACGATGTCTGACGTCACAACATCCAAGCGTCAGGCTCCTGAACGTCGGTCTGCATTAATATCAGCAGAACTGAAGCGTTTCAACACAGACTTGGCATGCCTAAGTGATTGCCGTATCCTTGTGGAAGGCGAGTTCGTGAATGGAGATTATACCTTTCAAACCATTAACAGCTTTCCTTCTGAACACGTCCTTATTCCGAACGATCACCAAACACACTGTTCTGTAAATTCTGTGTTCAAACCATTAACAGCTGTCATTCTGAACACGTCCTTAACCCGAACGATCACCAAACACATTGTTCTGTAATTCTGTGTTCAAACCATTAACAGCTGTCTTTCTGAACACTTCCTTATTCCGAACGATCACCAAACACACTGTTCTGTAACTTCTGTGTTCAAACCATTAACAGCTGTCCTTCTGAACACGTCCTTATTCCGAACGATCACCAAACAAATTGTTCTGTAACTTCTGTGTTCAAACCATTAACAGCTGTCCTTCTGAACACGTCCTTATTCCAAACGATCACCAAACACATTGTTTTGTAACTTCTGTGTTCAAACCATTAACAGCTGTCCTTCTGAACGCGTCCTTACTCCGAACGATCACCAAACACACTTCTATGTAACTTCTGTGTTCAAACCATTAACAGCTGTCCTTCTGAACACGTCCTTTTTCCGAACGATCACCAAACACACTGTTCTGTAACTTCTGTGTTCAAACCATTAATAATAGTCCTTCTGATTACGTCCTTATCCCAAACGACCACCAAACATACTTTTCTGTAACTTCTGTGTTTAAACCATTAAGAACAGTCTTTCTTCAACTGGATGATCACTCAAGTCAACACAATGTACTATAGCTCTTGGCTTCAAACCGTTGACAACATTCCTTCCAAGAACTAATTTAACCTTGAAGATCACAACACCCATTTTAGCTCAATTCCTTGATTCAAACCATTAACAGCTGTCCTTCTGAAGACGTCCTTAACCCGAACGATCACCAAACACACTGTTCTGTAACTTCTTGGTTCAAACCATTAATAGCTGTCCTTCTGAAGACGTCCTTAACCCGAACGATCACCAAACACACTGTTCTGTAACTTCTGTGTTCAAACCGTTAAGAACAGTTTTTCTTCAACTGGATGATCACTCAAGTCAACACGATGTATAGCTCATGGCTTCAAACCACTGACAACATTCCTTCCCAGAACTAAAATGTTTCAAGGAAGCCGAACCCCTCTATATCTAATATCAATTAGTTATATATTGAATAGTTATGGCGATGACAGAAGTTGCAACCTAACATTAGGTAAATCGCCAGTTGTTAAAATAAAGTTGCAATTATTCTGAATCCACATAAAATTCCGTCAATTTTGTAAGTTATGATCGATCTGCTAACTCTGAAATCATTCATCACTTTGGTTCTATTTTTCTGTAGGCAAAGATGACATCAAAATGTGGGATGATATTTATAAAGCAATTGCCGAGGTAATGAAGGAGTTTTGCTACAAAAAAAATTTTAGAAACATCGGGAAATTGATTATATTATTTTTTATAGTCAAGTCACATTCATTAGAAGTCTAAAAAATTTCTAAGGGAGGCTAAACATTCAAAGTTATAGATTTGTGTGATGAAACTACAGCTAAATGTTTTTATAGCGATTGTCAATTTCTAGAAGAGCAAACTTTTATCGCACAATTGTCAGAGCATCGAAACTCACCGTCTTTATATGGTATTTCTGAGAACTTTTCGTTACTGTTTTTGTTCGTAAAGTTATTTTAGAAAATGGTATCCGAATGGATTTTATGTGTAATAGTTTCTTACAACACAGCAGTTTTACTTTGTGAAGTCAGGTAGTGTGAAAACGGTTTTAGTTCTCGAGCTCAGACATGAAATCTTTCATTGCTATTGATTTCCTCTTTTTTAAATGCGCCATTTTTCTAACTTTTGCCAGATTCAGGCCTCTCTGGGGGCAAAATAATTTTGTTCGGTCACATTTTGTCTTATTAGTTCACCAGATTTGCAGTTTTTTGCATCCACAAAGGACCGGGGCGAACAAAATTTGCTTTAAAAAATGATGTATTGCTTTATTGGGACTTTGATGGATAAATAGCTTTAAAAACACATTTTTAGGATCTCAGTTAGCCAATATTAAAAATACCATAATACTCTTTGTTTGTCCACCTAGAATTTTGCATAAGCATTGTTTTTATTTTCTCTTGGGACTTACAATGTTCCCATGAGAAACTGGAAACAATGCTTATGCAAAATTTTGGAGGAGAAACAAAGAGTATTATGGTATTTTTGATATTGGCTAATATAGGTAGCCTGTCTGTAAAAGATTTAGGTTGGAGTCTTCAGCCTGCCTTTGAATGAACTATTTACAATTGATATTTAACAAATCTCACTAAGGGGAGCTACAGTAAAGCCTCGCTTACAAGAACCTAAAATTTAAAACCTGTCAGGCTGATATTAAATTTTCTTAGTAAGTACCCTACCCTTCACATAAGAACGTTTTTTAAAAAAATACGCGGGGTTTTATGTATATATCTAGGGCAGTTTATCAGCCCTGAGGGGGACAGCTGTTTTAGTATTTACCAAAATATCTGGATAAAATGCACTTTATTTCCAAAGAAACAATACGATGTAAACCATTTTTTCTAATTTTAGCATGCGCACGTCTCATAGCAAATATTTATAGCTTTATTTACACTTTTCGGTTTTTTTTTTTTTAATATTAACATTTTTGTGGATTTTCATCAAATTCTGAAAGAATAATGTTTGGTTCTTACCAAAAAACCGAATAGCCAATTTTAGATGCGCTTCTTCTGTTTGCTGGAATAGCTTCTTCGTTTATAGCAAAAACGCTGTTTTGACAACCGCCCCAAAATCAACTAATAGTCGTGGATATCGTGAGCTACCGGAGCCAATCAGAGCTCTCAAAAATATATATCAGTTGCTTTGGTAAATATCAACGGTGGATATCGCGAGTTACGGGAGCCAATCCATCAGGCAGAATGGCCATTGTTCTCTGGACATGTACTTACAGCTCGCGGCTCCAACATGAGTATGCATAATTATTCAAACTCATTTCACCGCTTATTGGTTAATGACTTCGCGGCAAATATTTTAAGTTTTTAGTACCTTATCTGCCACATGTCAATCAAACTTGAGAGGTGTTGGTTTGTGTGACTGTTACTGATGGCTCGTGAAAATGGATATCGGTTGCTTTGGCAGATATTAAGAAGTGCTGTTTATTGCTTTTCTAGGTCTATATGAAAAAGGAGAAGAACCTCATTGACTCTGCAGCAACTTACAAATCAACCAGGTAAGTAAGGAATTTATTCCTCGTTGAAATTGTTCATTGTAGTGAAGGGAAGTTCCAGGCCTTCAGACTCGTTTACGGGCGAGCACTGTTTTTTTGTTAGAACGTCAAGGCCAAAATCTGGAAAAATATTTAAGAACATTGTAAGAGCGCTGAGTTGAAATAAGAACAGAATCAGGAACATATTGTTCTGAGCGTTTGAAATATGTGAATATTTAGTTTGTTCACAAAGATAATGAAACACATAAATAGCACCCGACATCCGTGCCATCGTAGCCTGATAAAAACGAAGGCAAACGTTAGGGAGAATTCGAGAGCAGATCAGTGGGTTTTCACCTTCTCGAGAATTCTCCCAAACTTTGCCAAGGTTTTCACCAGGCTGTGAAGGCACAGAGAACATGTTTTATTTCTTTTATAAAATTATTATTTTTCGTCGTAACAAAGAGAAAGACGATATACGAAGCGCGTATTCATACTTTAATTTCTTTCAAGAAACAGTAAATTCTCACAACTTGGAGATAGCCAATCATAGCGCTCACATCATTTTTGTGCTTCATAGCAGTATCAAAATACACTATCCATATTATTTTACAAAATAGATTTAATAAAGTCAATTACTTAAAAGAAGAACTTGTGCGGATCATTTTTTAAACATCAGATGAAAATAGCGCATGAGTACTAGGAGCTATTTTGAAGCCACTAATGTGGGCACTAAGTCGACGTTGGTAGCGGGTATTTACCCTTAAACCTACCGCAATTAAGTGGGCCAGTATGTTAGCAGCAGTTGTTTCGGTTTTTTAAGGCCTCGTCAACATGGCATAGCTAATAAACAGGCTCAGGTTCTCACAGAAGATAAGAAGTAATAGTGAATGTTATCTGTCATGGACAGCTGTTTCGGCCTTCGCTTAGTGGGCCTCATCAACATTGCATAGATGACAAACAGTATCAAGTTCCCACAGAACGTGTTGCTCTTATAACTGGAAGTTTTACAAAGATCTTAGGGTGATGAAAGTCTTACTAGAATTTTCTTTTGACTGACACTATTAAAAAAGAATTGAGATCAAAATCCTGCTCTATTCCAATAAGGCCAGTTTCAAACGTCGAACTTCACATGTGCCGAATCTAATGCAAATAAAGTAGAACAATAAAATTTGCTCATTAAAATCAGATTCGGCACATGTGAAGTTCGACGTTTGAAACAGGCCTAAAACTGTCATTTGTGAGGCCCATACTTAAAGGAAACTGATTAAACCCTTTGTTCCATCCCGCAGTTTAAGATCCGCTGCTATTACCACGTATTACCCTCTGTATTCCCCGATATCGCATTATAAAAACCTACAGGTCCAGGGCTTTTTCCATCAGTGGCCCAAAACTGTGTAATGATTTTCCGCAAAACATCAAACTTTCATCATGTGCTCTTTTTTTTCAAAAAAGTACTCGAAATGTTTCTTTTTAAAAATCTTTTTATTAGTCTTTACTTTTTTTGTTAGTGTTTTAAAATCACTTTTTTTCTGTACAGTACTACGATTATTTCAAAAAAGAACTCGAAGTGTTTCCTTTTAAAAAGGGCTTTTTATTAGTTTTTCATCATCATCATCATCATCATCATCATCATCATCATCATCCTTCGTCATCCGAGGCCGGGATGTCAGTAACAACAACACGCCACACAACGCAGTCTCTCATGGCCTGACTCAGTTCACCAACTTCGATACCCGAGTCCCGTGATAGCATTTGTGGGTATGTCGTTTTGCGATTACGGATCGGGAGATTTTGGCTCCACAGCAGAAGAGTTTAGATGACTTCACCCTCTGCTCTTAAGCAGTGTTCGACAAACTGGAGGCATCGACGTATTAAAGTATCTGAATTAGTCTTTACTTTTTCATTAGTTTCTTGAAATCATCACGATTATTTTAAAGTGCTTTTAAGTTTTATAAAAAAGAGCGCTATATGAAAATTTTATTAGATTCGAATAGATTACACCCAGTCCATAGAGTGATGTTACTCTTGAAATGTTTTTAAAATAACACTTTTAGGTTGAATTATAGCCACTATAAGGAAAAATGGTAAATCAAAGAGATATTATCTTCCCTTGTGTTTGTATTACGGGGTTTTCTTTGTTTTGTCTGCAGAAACTTCTTTGAATTAGTACGCTTTGATTTCGTAGTGGACGAAAACATGAAAATATGGTTGATGGAGGTTTGTGCATGTTTTGTTTCACGATTCTAGCAGAAATGAGCTTCTATTTTAATTATTGTTTCGTCAAAGGTTCTGACGTAAAATTGGAGTTGGTTTCATTTACAGCCATGTAAGGACCCAATCTAATACTTATTAGAAGTGTAAAATTACTTGTAGTTATTTAACCATATCAAAGCACATGAGCCAGATCGATGTTTTAGTTGTTTTTCATCATTTGATTAGTTGCTTGATAAAAAGCGTCGCTTTTGAGATGAATTTGTGGCGTTATCGTGACATAAAAAAGCTAAATCCTTTACGAGCCAGGTGGCCCACGGAGCCGGCGCTTGTCACCGGTTTCTGTAGTGTTAAGCAAATGAGAGTCTTTGACTCCCCCTGGACGGGACACTAATCTATCCCAGGTTAGCTCCCAGCAGACGCTGATACTCATTTACCTACCTCGGAAGGATGGAAACCTGATTTAGTTTAGACGGAAAAGAAGGTTGCACAAGTATTCGAATCTCTGCAAACGGAAACCTTGTGGTCGGAAGGTAGATATCTTACCAACTACACCAACCACGCCCGCCCCATCATGACATAACGCGCAATTAAAAACACTTAAATCATAGGGTTATTTTTACAGTTTTACAGTTTTCCAACCCTATTTGCCTTCGTTATCTACTAAAACATATTTATAAAAAGTTTATGTTCTCCAAAGAAAGTAGAAAAATCACTAACGTTTCGGACGTCGAAGGACTAACTGTGTTCACCATGAACTTTTCATGTATTCAATTGTTTCTTTAGAAACATCGATGCGAAGCTTCAGGATGTGGTCAGTTTCTACACCACCTCCATCATTTCTCCCAAACCACAAATCCTCTAGAAACCAAATCGGAATAGAATTTAGAAACCCACTAATGTAACTTTTCATTGACTTGCTGAGTTTTAAGGAACTGGGCTGGGTTTTTCAAAGGTGGGTTAAATTTAATCCTGGGTTAAGCAAAAATTACTGCAGCATTTGCTCTCTACAGACTAAGGAAAAGATTACAGTTCTTATAAAGTACTGCTCAGATTTTCCAAGGAAAAAGCTTTTAGGAGCAGGCGTGTAGCACAGCTGGTATGTGCGCTGGCTTCTGTGTTGGAGGTCCCCAGTTCGATTCTCAGTGACTCCAACGTCTGTTCCGACTTTTCTCTGATCTGTGTATCTGTAGCTTTAAATACCCGTAAAATAGAGCACTGACAGAGGGAGGGGGTAAAGGATGCACTGTCGGCTTCCATTGATAACAGTTCTATGAACTGACGGAACTACCGACGTTAAATAAATAAACCTTTACCTTTACCAAATCCGTCTCTTTATACGGTTGTGAAACAAGATCATGGTTTAAATATTTAACCCTGGGTTAGCGCTAATCGGCTTTTGAACAACCGGGCCCAGTTGTCTATTTTGACGAATCAAATTTAAGTCGTATTCAGGGATAGAAATTGGAATTTTTTTTTATTAGTGATCAATCAGGTTTACTAGACCTTCCTATTTTCTCCTTGTTTTTATCAGTTTTTTTTTTCATTTACGCTACAGCACCAGCATTCGTTTTTGACATTCTCAGTGGTTGCTAAACTGTTCTTTAATTTTTCTGTGTCACATCATGTGCTCACTGTTTGTATAGAAAATCGCATTCAGGCTGAACAGAACATAAATTTGTAATGGAATGACATAATTTAAAATACAACAACAATCATTTCAAAACTTCGTTGGTAGTAACAATAATTTACCCTACACTCGGGAATGTTTCGAAAAATGTTTATTAGTCTGTCATACAACTTTTACTAATTTCCAACCTTGCGGCCAGTGTTAAGTTTATCCAGTTAACGAACTTTTTGGTTTATGCTGTTTTAGGTGAACATGTCACCCAATCTGTCATCAGCCACACATAAAGACAACAAGCTTTTGTATGAACAGGTAAGAGACGCTACTCTGTAACTACACTACTAAAGGAAAATGACTTTGTTGACTTGTACGAACACGTACGAGACGTTATAATGTATAACTGCACTACTCGGGGACAGTGGCTTTGTTGCCTTGTATGAACAGATACGAGATGCTACACTGTCTAACTACACTACCTGGAGAGAGTGCATTGTTGATTTTCATAGAAGGGCGGGATTTTGCATCATATAATTTGGTTATTGTTATTGAATCAAGAGCCCCTCGATAAACAATTAACATAACCTCCTTAGCGGAGGTAATTATAGTAATAAAAAATGTTTAGGATTAATATAGTTTCAACGTTCATGATGTTGGTGTTGAGGTTGTTTTTAAAATGATAATGAGGTTGATGCTAATCGTGAGAATGACCACAACAGTGATAATTAATAATGACATTAATGATGATGATGGTGACGATGATGATGATAAAGATGATGATAATGATGGTGAAGTTGACGCTGGTGATGATGATGATGGTGGTGGTGATGATGATGGTGATGATGATGATGGTGGTGGTGACGGTGATGATGATGATGGTGGTGGTGGTGATGATGATGATGGTAGTGATGGTGGTGACGATGATGATAATGGTAGTGAAGGTGGTGGTGATGATGATCATATCGACGGTGATGATGATGATGATGGCGATGATGATGATGATGATGATATAAATGATAATGATGATGAGATGATGTTGACAAAGACAATGATAAAGGCAGTAGAAGCCGCAGGGAATGTTACGATACTATTCTATGCTGACAGTGTCATCGATGATAATGATGACAATGATGTTGACTGTGACAACGACAACGACGACAATGATGATGCTGTTGCTCATGGTGCTGAAGACACTAATTACAACAGCAGCAACCATGGAAGTATTGGTCGTAATTTATTAGTGATTTATACAAATTTATTGATGTATTGAAAAGTTTTCCATCAAAGCATATTTCGTATTCAGCAAATCATCTCGTTTTGGTGACTTGTTTACAGGTAGTGTTTAATCTTTTTGGTCTTGTTGGCTTGGCTAACACGATTCATCACAGCATGAAACACAGGTTTGTTCCTAAAATGTTCTTGCATTGCTTGTATAGCTGTTGCTTCCAGGATTAGTTCATGACAACAGTATATATTTTTACATTTAAGTTAAGTGTAGCCACACTATCCAAAGTATACTAAAAAATCTTGTTAAAAATGTTAACACAGAACCATATTTGATATCAAATTTTTTAAACATAGAGGTTGTTTCTGTTGCGTTACGAATTGTCTTCAAAGTCTTATTTATTCTTTCTTCCCTAAAGCGCATGCGCAAGGGAACGCACTAAAACGCATGCTTGTCAGCGTAGAATCCGCTTGATACTCGTTCGATACTTCGTAAGAAGCCCGGGTTTCACGCAGTTATGCGTGTTGTTAGATTTTTAAATCTGGTTAAAGTTTTCTAATACACACTTTTGATAAGATTATATGCAAGTCAGTTTACTTAAATGCATAATGCTCGAGAATCACTTAGGCCTGGGACAAACGTCGAACTTATCATGAGTCGAATGAAATTGTAGTTCATGTCGACTCAAATTAATTTTTTCGAGTGCTCAGGTCAAACGTCGAACTTAATTAGACGAACCAAATAAGAATCGGTT